>JBCEWC010022179.1:0-10133 GCA_038996855.1 Solanum aculeatissimum | reverse complement strand
ATTGGTTGTTTAATTTTTTTAGGTATCAGTGAAACTAACGGATAGTTTATAAATGTGTGTTATGTATCAGCGAAATAACAAAAAAAGGGAATTTAGTAATTTTTTCAAAATAATAGAAAATAATTATAATTAAGTTTTCAAATATTGTGTATTTCTGTAATTTGCCCCTAAAAGAATTAAGAGTTGAGCCTCAGTCAGAACATTGGCCCAATACACAAGTGGCCCAAAGTCGGGAAATGATAGAATACAAATTAGGTTTACAATCAACAAGTACAAAATAGAATTGTATAGATATTTTTGAGTTATTTAGCTAGTTGATAAGAAACTTTTTGAACAAGTTGACCAATGCCAAGGATATTTTTTAGTAAAACATGTAACGAAGGGTGAGATTAACCTATTTTGAATATTTCATGGTAATTTTTTACTGTTTTTCCAAGATTATTTTTTGGGTCCGAAAGAAACATATCACATTATATTAAGGGAAGTTATCAATATATACCACCCATAATCTGGTTTGCCAAACATAGTCGAAGTATAGTGTACATACACACACTCTACATACTTTGTAAATTACTTTTTGTAAGGGCTTTATATAAAAACATTTACTGCTTTTTAAACATAATTTTTTATTTATTATCTTGATATATCATATCTAAAAAAATATTACATTCTATAGCCATTGTACTATGTATTAAAAGTGAATTATATATATATATATATATATATATATATATATATATGTAGTACTATATTGTGATATTTTAAAATGGTGAATTATATTTTTTTTTTCCCCTTCTTTTTCGCCATTTTCCAGCCATCATTTTCCTAAACCTAAAACTCCTCTTTTTTTTTGGTTGCCTTTCTTCCTCCTCAAATTAGTTTGAGAAAATATGACAGGAACTCAAAGGAAAAAAGTGGCAACATTTGAACTAGGTCATGTTTCTGCAAAATAATTTTTTCTCAAACTAATTGTTTAGATTTGGAGAATCCAAGACAGTAAAGTTCCCATCATTTGGAGAGTATTCACTAAAGCCCTCTTTCATGAATATATGCACAAGTGTATGGAAATTGTATTTATATTTGATTTCTTATGTAGAATCTGTTCATTAATGTGTGAAAGTTTCAATTGCTTATGCAAACTACTTAATGTGACAGTGCACAGAAAACTTCCGCTACAAAAACAATTTACAAAATATCTATCATTTGACAAAGCAAAAATAGTGTCCAACATGGGTAAAGAAATCACAGTAGCCATCTTTGTGTTGTGACGGCCACAGCCTATGGTTACAGTGGCATTTATCAAGAGGCTCCCAGTAATATTTGAAGACTCCTACCACAAGTCATGAACATCAGGAACTCTAATTTAGAGGATAGATTTGTGTGACAGTGGATGACGACCACTATGATTTATGAGGGGGATTAAACTTGGTTTCATATGATACTCCAATGATGTTTTGTCATAATTCTCATTGGGATCCCACACCCACATGTATAGCTTTCCAATAAATAGGCATCACAGCATGTATTTGCCTTTTGTTCTAGGGCTCATTTGGTTCACAAGTAAAAATGCAGATATTATATCCCAGGGATCACATGATCAATCCAGAAAATATTTCAGTTCAATTAAGATTTAACAGATCTAGAGAACAGTACTAGTTCCACGAGAGACCACCAGGCTAGGATAACCTTGTGTGTTTCTTTGTTAGGATTTAAACCCGAGTCCACACCCTTGGTAATTCTATTTCCCTTTGTGGGGGTAGGATGTTTATTATCAATAGTGACATCACTTCGTTACAACTCCTAAACAATTAGGCCTGACATTGGCTTCCATAACTCAAATTCGACCAAGCTGATTGACAGGCACAATTCCATTTTATGGCCATCACCAACATACATATACGAACAAGAAACAGCACGAATCTGCAACCATATATACATTACAAATCTATGGTGAAGCTACGAACATGGGATTTTCCAGAAGCAAGCGTAAGCGGGTAGACTAAATACATCACTGCAGAATCACATTTAAAGACTATTAACAACCATACCTTCATAGACACAACTAGCATTATTTTAATCCTGCAAATGGAAAGGTCTCAACCATAGCATCGGATAGGATCATTGCAGCCTTTACCAGCAGACTGCTTTGAGCCAAACCGTCCCCCCTTTGCAAGGTACTGCTGGTGATCTTCCTCAGCTCGATAAAATTTCTTGGCGGGCAAAATCTCAGTAACAATCTTCCTGTTCAAAATCTTTTGCTGTCTGTCCCGGGATTCAAGTGCTGCCTTCTCTTGCTCAGGTGTGTAGAAGTAAATTCCAGACCTATACTGAGTGCCCACATCATTCCCCTACAAATAACAGAAGCATCCTGTTAATGCATTAGAAGAAGGATAAAGAAGCACTGACCTGTCAAACAACTAACAAAATGAAGAATGTAAAGCTCATCATTATAAGCCAAAATTGAAATAATGAAACTTAACAGTAAAGAGAGGCTGCAATAGCTACTGAATAGAAGAGAGAGAACCAGGAGAAATGGTGGGGCCTATTCATAGTCTTTGGATGCATAAAAGTTCATTATCTCTGGATACAATTATGTGGAAGTTGTCTTTTAACAAGAAAAGGACTTCCCCAACCCAATTGGACCTCGCAAGTGAGAGAAGAAATTATGTCTATATCTGCCTCGAACTGTGAAGATTTTCTTTACCTGGCTATTAGGAGCAGAAGCATGCAAAAATATGGAATGTAAATGAATAATTATGCACGGAAATTTATATAATATGTAACTAAAACTGCATGAATACTAGTACCTGAAAGAAAATAGGGGTGAGGGGAACAGTCAATAGAGAAATGTGGCATGCTTTAGCAATAACAAAAAAAAAGGCTAGAAGGAAGGTTCCAATAATTTTGTTCCCTTTTTGATGAAGAAAGAAAAATTCCAAACAATGTTGCTAGCATTGATCTCTATTAGAGGACCTAAGAGGTTAAGTCCACAAACTAAATACTTGAAAGACAATATTTTATTATCAATGATTAAATAATAAGGGATAGCCAATGAAAATCAATAAAATCTTGAACTTTATCAGAGTTTACCAAGAGGATGCGGAGTATCAAAATTTTAAGATTGTACCATGAGGATGCGGAGTTGCAAAACTATTTAGAAGTAAGCAAAAGCTTCTCCATATAGCTATGTAGGAAGGTGATAAAGTCTGTCATACTTGCACAAAATAAAAAACAAATGATGTAGATAAGTATATTCTAGTTGCCTGTTTTTGACAATTCTCTCCATAATACCCAACTAATACATAGAGGAATAGATTCCGCAAGTTTCTTCTGGGTTCTCTTCCCTTTCCAGCTAGAAATACCTGCTCCAAGTTTTTCAGGGAATTCCTGCTTAGTTTTAGACAGGTCTAAAATTAGGAACATAACTTCCCAGCAACAGGCCACCGGAGAAACAGGTGAATTACAGATTCTACTTCTATTTCGCAAGACTACCATAAGTACATATAGGAAAACCTTTTCACTAGGTTATCTAATGGAATGCATGTTTCATTTAAGCTATTCTACTGAAGGTACCTTTAGATTCTACAATGTATTCCATGGCCATTTATTAGTCTAAATCCCTGAGTTCACTGGTATATTTACCACTGTTTCCTCTAAGCCAGTCTGCAAAACAGTTTGTATCTAATTTCCAACTTCATAATCCTGAAAGTATCTCACTAACACAATGTTCCAGTTGCTCTCTTCTCTACACTATGGTATCGGATGCATCCGAATACGCGGAGAGTTTATAGACCTGGATATATATCTTTTTAGAGGGAATGTCCAATCCATGATCCAACATTTTATTTTTGCTCATTACCAAGTTGAATCGAGAATAACTCTTGAATTTTGGCCAGAAATCCCGGATATGTTTCCACAGCTCATCCATGTGGCCGTAGACCCTCTTTTGCTTCAATAATCATTCATCTTTAGCATTTATAATACTTCTCCACTTGTAAGAGTATCTCCACGACCACTTAAATAACATGCAAAAATGTTGGCAAGCCTTTTGGTCCCACATAATTACAACTCTGGCTTACTCCACTACTGTCCCCTACTAATTGGAACAAGCAAACTACACGCATAACCATCACAGTAGAAGCAAACAAGCATGATTCATATTTAAAGATCTACATAAGGCAGAACCAAGCAACAAGAGAAGTTTTGATGATATTTACCTGAAATTAATTTAATGGGCAAAAAAGCAAATTGGGTACATCAAGTTTATTTAGACATTTTACAGCCTGGATCTTCATGGCAACAATTTCTGAAGAATGCACATTATGAGACTGTTACCATTAAATGGAGACCTGACCTTCACTATATTATCACCAAAACAGCGCCTTCCGAATATTAGGTGGCCTTTGTCTATAAAACATTTTTTGAAATCTAGCAAAATCTGGTTTTTCCAATCTTTTTGGAGAACTTTGTAATAGGCTGATTATTAAGAAGTGGTTTGAGGATGTTCTCAAATAGAAATACTATATTTCAGGAAGAGCTTTGATGGTTTTTTACCAACAACTTTTTATTCAACTCACAGAACGCTCAAAAAGTCTTTAAAAGTTTACAACTAGTCAAACCCAATTTCTTTATGCCCAACTTTATTCTGAAACACTTGCTCAGAAAAAAAAACTCCCAAGAGTTTTCCATACGGCTGACATGATGTCCTAGAAGGTTAGGTTAGGCAAATAGCTTTATTAGTATCAAAAAAAGCCTGACATAAGATTTTTACCGGGATAGTGTTAGATAGAAATGTTTGCCAATTAAAATAATACCGGGATCTAGCGATGAAACTATAGCCCTCTTGAAGGGATCTTTCAGGGTGAAAAGCAAGATGTTTGATCTGCCGAGCGTAGAGTTGGTTAGTTCTTTTGAAAAAAAAAATGGAATCAGAAGCTGACCACAGGAATCATATTCTGTGACTGGCAAGCAAGACCCAATCTCAAAAATTGGTTTCCGCTTCACAGGGAATACTCCTCCATCACAACTGACTTTATTGCAGTCACTCGAGGAGAAAGGTGAGACAGACTGTAATTGTTTAAAAAAAAAACTCACGGACTAAAGCCACAAAACCTAAAGAGTAACTGACTCATTTCATCAACTTCACTGATGACCTTCAACTCTATAAATCAATCAAAGTAAAAGACCTAGGTCATCACATCATTCTAACATCAATTCATAAAATAATTCACGAAAATTTTCCTAATTACTAATTCAACCAAAAAGCCAACGATAATTAAAGACCAGAGTGTATACATGAAAGAATAAAAAAGATGAAAAATTGAAAACCTACCTGTCGATTGAGGGTGGTAGGATCATGTCGACCCCAGAAAACATCAAGCAAGGATTCATAAGTACATTCGTTAGGATCATACTGTACTCTGACAACCTCAGAATGATTACTAGTACCAGAACACACATCTTCATATCTCGGATTATGCACAAAACCCTGTGAATACCCAACTTCAGTCTTTGTAACCCCCACCGCTCTCTGATAGGCCAATTCAACGCCCCAAAAGCAACCCGCCCCAAATTGAGCGAACTGATGTCCCGGGTCGGGCACATCATCATCGGGTCCTTGAGGAATTTCAGAAGAAGATGAGTCCATGGAAGATTCAGTTCTAGCACCGAAACCAAGTTTGTTGAGCCAACTGTTCATCCTTGGGGAATTCATTTTCGGGGAAGTATGGAGTGAAGGAAATTGTGAAATTGGGAGGATTTTGATGAAAGGAAATGGGGAAATTGGAATTTTAGAGAGGGAAAGGAGAAGAGAGGGGTTGTTTATGGTGGTGATCTTAAGAATAAGCATTTCTCTGTTTCGTGTTGACAAGCGGCATTTGAGTGTGATCTGTGATGTGACAATTATGACAATGTTTTGCGTTTTTTTTTTTTTCCAATTGCCTTCATAAATTAAAAAAAGAAAACAATGATTTAGGATTGGATATGATTTGAATTCATGATTTGAAATTAAAATTATATATAAAATATTATAAATAAATGTTGATTTCAAAGATCAAAACTTGAATTGAGATCTCAAGTTCTATATTCATACGCCTACTTAGGATGTGTTTAGTGCAAAGGATTCAAAGAATGTTTTAATGATATTCTTAATTAACATTTTAAAAATATATATATTTGATTTTTCTTAATAGGAAAATATTTGATTTTTCTAATAGGAGGAGAGAAAATAAGTTTTAGAAATAATACTCCAAGCTCATGTTCTTTTTCCATCCAACCCCTAACTATAGGAATGAAGTCACGTAGGTTCGAGCAGGGTGGCTCGATAGTGTTAAAAAAAAAATAATAAGCGTCTTAGGCCTCCAAATTTGAGGGGGCCCAATTTTTATTTTAGTAATAATAGATTATAGATTTTTTTTAGAAAATTACCAAGTAAGTACTATTAACAATAAAGATTATTTATTTCATATAAAAATAGGAATTATTAGAATAAGTTTGGTACATGTGGAGTATGATTACATGATCAATTCAAAAGAATTACCAAATGAAATCAATTATAATTATTTTTAAACAATTTTGCATTTCAGAGAGATAGCAGAATAAAATTCGTAAGAAAATATATTAATTTATTTTTTAAAATTTAAGACCTCCAGTCGATTTTCGTCTTAGGCCACTAATGTGCTTGAACCGCCCCTGGGTGCCGAGGAGCCATCTTCATCACAACCTTTTGAAAGAAAGTTATATTATATATATAACATTTATTTATTTTCTTTTCATATATCATATATGTAAAATAAATTATTTATTTATTTATTTGTATATTTATTTTTTTATATTTTAAAATATTTTCATATAACTAAAATTCATGTATTATCAGGAGAAACCCCCCGGAGGTGAGTTAAGAGTGTGCTGGTAGATTTTCACTATGTCGTAGCTTTATATGATTAACAGTAAATTTATATCTCACAATATTCGTTCTTTTCTTATGTGTTCCCTTTATTCAAAATAAAGTTGGCATAATCTCCCTCTATCACAATAAAATTTAAAGTTTCCAGTTATATATATATGGTTGCTGCTAAAATATTAACATTAAAAATAAAATATATTACATGTTATAAAATATTTAAAATAACTTATAATAGTATAAAATTCATTATTGTCTATCTTAAACTCCAAAGTTTACGTCCTACTCAATAGCCAATATAGAAGTCTTCTGATAGCGACTAAAACCACGAGAAAGAGTTGTTAAAGTTTCACCAACAAAATTTTGAGCATAAGACGTCATCTTCTTTATTTTATTTTAAAATACAGACTTTTTAAAGGGATTGAATATTTCATCTAATTTTCTTGCAATTTCTTCAAAAGACAAAACTCCACTCCATTGTTTATTAAAAAGTTCTTCCTTTGTCTGATTCCAAAAAACTTGATGCACACATCGGTGGAACTTCCGTACAAAACAAGACAGGGTCTCCCATAAGTTTGGTTCCTTCTTTCTCTAATGTGTCTACCACTCTATTGGTCTCCCTGTAGTCATGTAGCAGAGGTGGATCCCTCAGTTGACTGAGAAGTGCCCTACAGTCAAAGATCATGTTAGAGTAGGAAGGATGATTATTCTCTATAATACGAATGAGTTCTTTACAATCGATGTTTATTTCTAGGGGTACTAGGCATTTTTCTACTGCAAGTCTTAGCCTCTGAATAAGCGCTAGAAGTTCAGCTTTGATGTGGTTTCCCATATGTTGATTACTCATGTAACCTGTGAGCCATTCGCCTTTCTCGTTACGGATGACTTTCCCTGTACCCACTTTATTTAAGCTTTTGTATATGCTCCGTCGCCATTTAATTTATAGCCTCTTACTAGGGGGATCCATTTTGTACGGACCAATTTGTTTCGCTTTTTGTGATTCAGGGGTTTATTTAAAGAGAGGTATTCTATTGCGTGCGTAAGAATACTTTTGATATTTATGTTGCCTTTGAGGTTTTGGTATGTATTTTCATTTCTTTTTATCGAAATACCCCATAGGGTGAATGGGAAGGTGTTCTTCCATGTTACTGCGATGGTCGGGAGGGTTACGCTTAACTCATGAAGGTGTTTGAGCCAATTTCTCTGATTATCCAGATTGATTTGGTCAGTGTAGTGGGAGATGTTTAGGGCTTTCCATAGGTTGCGGACTTTGTAACATTCTAGGGAGATATGTTTTATAGTTTATGGTTTGTTACAAATGTGGCACTCGTCATTTTGGGCTAGGCCTATTTTGGAGAGGTGGTTTTTTGTTGGGAGTCTTTCATGGTGACATAACCATATAAAGAATTTGATTTTATTGGGGCAGTGTAATGCCCAAATCCAGTTGAAGTCTTTCCCTTGTTGGTTCCCAGGATTGTTGGCGAGGAAATTGTAAACGGAGGAGGATATGAGAAAACCTTTTGGGCTTGGTTTCTAGCTTATGGAGTCCTTTTTTTAGGGAGTCATGTAGGTATTCAATATTTGGTTAATCGCGCTTCGAGGGAGTTCAAATGGTATCACATGATGGTTTACTCCATTTACAGTGTCTATGTAACAATCCAAATTTTTTTGAAAACTCCTTATGGTTGGTATTGTATGATGTAATACTTGTCATGGTTGAGATTTGGTAGCCACGGGCTGAGTTTAAGTGGCCGAACGCAAAATGGATCATTTGGTGGCGTAGAGAGGCAGTTTGGACAGCAGACTTTGAACTTGCATAACTTTTGATGCGGGTTGAAGCGTGTGGGATGATATAAATCAAATTGAAGATCTTTGAGTTAGCTTCGCAATGC
Organism: Solanum aculeatissimum; assembly: GCA_038996855.1. Taxonomy (NCBI): domain Eukaryota; kingdom Viridiplantae; phylum Streptophyta; class Magnoliopsida; order Solanales; family Solanaceae; genus Solanum; species Solanum aculeatissimum. The sequence continues at coordinate 1,340 of JBCEWC010022179.1, read as the reverse complement.
AACTGGTTTTACTCGATTCAGAGTTCGGATGAGAGAGTTATGACCCAAACAGTGGGATTGCCTGAATTTCAGAAGACATTAGAGATAGGCCCTGAAAAGAGGCCAAGGCAAGGGCCACGGACCGTGAGCTTTGGCACGGTCCATGTGGGGCTCCGTGTGAAGGTACAGTGAGCTAGGGGTGGCCAGGAACTACCCCAAGACACAAGTCTTAGGCCACGGACTACCCCACGGTTCGTGAGCCAGTAGGCGGTCCGTGAAGTGGCTCGTCAAGTGAGGCAGTGGCATGGCTTGGCTTGGGAGTCGATTCTTGGGCCAAGTGTGGCTCCACAGACCAGTACACAGTCCGTATGAAGCCACACAGTCCGTGTGAAGCCACACAGTCCGTGAAACCTCCCGTCAAGTGGTCCAGAAAGTCCTTCGAGAGTTCGCGTTAAATATTTGGCTAAGTGTGGTTTGATGGGCAGTTGAACGGTCCGTGAGTTAAGTACACGGCCACTGTAGTACCTCCGTGTGACTTTTCTTAGACTTTAAAAGTCCGTTTCATTAATGGTAATTCCGTTATTTAATATTTCCCTAAGCCCCTTTTAGGTATTCTAAGGTCTCTTAAACTCCTAAATCAATCCCCAAACCCTCATTCATCTATTCTAAGTCTCCTACATTCACTTTGGAAATTCTAAAATCCTCTTGGCCTCCATTGAAGAAAGCTTGAAGAATTTGGGGAAGACAACCTTGACTAAGTTTGACCTTGTAATATTTTTGGTGAAATTAAGGTATGTGGGAATTGATTCAAGGATCCTCTTTCATCCTTGAAGACCCAAGAACCCTAGCTCTTTAAATTCGACTTTAAGCTTTCAATTAAGTTATGGATTCTTCTATTATTGTTGTAGATTAGTGTTAGGAATTGTGTGCTGTAGTTTTTAGGTTATTTAAACATGATTTTAATCTTGAATTCATGAATGTTCATTTAAACCCTTATTGATCAATTTGCATGTCCCCTTTCATGATTTAATTAAGCATGGGTAACTTGCATTATGACTTATTTATGGTTTTTTACATGATTCATGATGATTTATCTTTCAAATTGTGAAATTTAGTTTGAATTCCATTACCCATGTTCTTGATCTTCATTCATGGCATGTGCATGGTTATTGTTCCATTGGAATCCTTGATTGAAACTCTTGATAAACTCATGTTTTCATGTAATATATGACTTGTGATCACATAGTCCCTTGCCATGGCTCTTTGAGCATATTGGGTGCTTGAACCATATTGACATGTCTTGATTGCTTGTTTGACAAGCCCATGTAGATGAGCTACTCTTATTGCATTGACATGGAATG
>JBCEWC010022178.1:0-10134 GCA_038996855.1 Solanum aculeatissimum | reverse complement strand
CTTACTTTTTTTATTTTCTTGTGTTATTTGTTTGGATTGAAAATATATTAGCTTGTATGTTTCCCTACTTGATTCTAAGTATTAATTTTTTTTTAAATATTGATAAATTTAATATTTATAATAATTAAGGACATTTTTATAAATTCAAGTTACGATACAGTACCATGCAATCAAATCAAACAACAAATTATCATTAAACAGTAGCAATCCATACAGTCTATCCAAAATTGGACAGTACAGTACTGTACAATACCATAACATACCATACCATACGATATCATACATTATAAAATCATGACAAACCACCATCCAAACAAGTTGTTAAGGTAGCCAAATGCCTCGTCATCTAATTAGTGATGTACATGAATGAACTAATGAGATTTTCGTTGTCTCTTTCTACTATCCAGTGAAATCATAACTAAAAGACTGGGCTTGGTAGAATTAGGGTGGAAAACTCTAGTCTGATTTTGTAAAATGATTTAAAAGGTATAATATAAGTGAGAGTCAAAAACGAAAGTAAAATATTATTATTATATTTATTCCGCAAATTGAAAGCGGGGCACTGCCCCTCTGGTTGGTGGAGTCAACTCAAATGTGCGTGTCAAATAAAAGGGTCAAGCAACTGATGCAATTTCCTTTGCTTTTCCTATCCAAATTTGGTGGGAACTAGCTGTAAATTAAAGTTAGCCATCTTTCAGATGTCATTTCTTAATATTTATGAAAAAGAAATTTTGAATAAAAAGCCATCTTTCAGATGTAGTCATTTGTTATTTTTTAATATTTATGAAAAAGAAATTTTGAATAAAAAATATATCTAGCTAAAACAGAATGATCCCAACACACAATAAACTAGTAAAGTTCAAAGTTTTAAAAAGTGAAACTCCAAACATGATTTATAAAGTTTAAAATTTCACAATTTGACTAATTGTAAGATTTTTTTTTAAAGGTAATTATGGGCTTAAAGCCCGTTTTATATATTAATAAAAAAAATTAACATTCAGTCCAAACCGAAGTGGACCCGGAGGCCCATAAAACAATAAAATAAAAAAGGATCCTTCAACCCTTAAGTCTAAGCGGCTTCCAGACTCTGCACTTTCCAACTTCAGTTTGCTTTCCCAATGCGACTCCTTCCTTTCCTCTTCTCTGCTGTTCAACCATGGACGAAGTTTCTTCTCCTTGTAATGTTCGTCGTTACATTTGGCCTTCTTTTCAGGTGAGTTGTATTCTTCCTCTACTGTCTTAGTAACCTTTGCTTTGTGCTGACATTTGTTGCATTTCAACCCCTGTGATGCTCCTTCATGGTCCTCTCCGCCGCTTGTCCAGAAGATGTGTTTTCCCTTTAAGTTGGAAATGTAATCTAACCCTTTCCTTCTGATCTTTTCTTTCCCCTCTTCTAGCACGTCTTTCTGAGTATCCAATCTTTTTGCAGAGGTTGGTGCACCTGGGTTCGAAGTGTGGATCTTGGACCCTGCTGTTCTTGAACCGTCCTCAGTGAAAGAAACGTCTCTTTTTGTTGGATGCTCAGGTTTTGGGTGACACAACTTTTTTCTCACACACACTCTATTCAATATTTTGGCTGTCTCCTATAAATTGTAAATATTGATGGCTCTCAGATCTTTTATTAGCATTCTGTACATAATAGTCTCTGATGGTGGATGGCTCTATGTTATTCTTTTTGTCTTAATCCTTAAAACTGAAATCTGATGCTTGTCTATATTGCATATTCGCCTTACTGTACTTGGTAGCTGACTGAATGTTCAGAATTGTTGCTTATTTTCATGTTCAAAGGCACAGTTTTGCTAGGTGATCCACCATTTGATTCCCTTCTCTGTAAGTGTGACAAATCTGTAACTGTATGTTCTTCATTAGGTTAAATATATCTTCTATCATGTCAACAATCTCCCACGGAATCCGCCATTCCCTTTTTAACATTTTAATCACTGTAAGGGAGTCAGATTCTATGATGAGTTTGCAAAGATTGTTTGCTAGTCCAAACTTTAACGCTCTCTATACTGCAGTGGTTTCATCCACAATGTTAGTAGTGTGATCAATATATTCTGCCTCGGCATATACTAGGTCTCCCCCCTGATCCCTTAGACAAAACCCATAAGCACTCTTGCCTGGGTTTCCCCTGCTAGCCCCATCCGTATTGCACTTTATCCATCTCGTCTCTGGTGCTTTCCAGGTAACTAAATTATAAAATAATTCTTTTCTGTGACTTTGTAGAAGAGTCAGACTTTCTATCCATCTTGCTGGAACGTTTGACCATCTTGGGTATGTCTTTCGAATTACTTGATAGATGGTATTTTCGCATCTTCCCTTCAGCATTGAGTATGTCACTTCCTTCCCGTACTTGTTCGAGTTCCTTCTTTTCGACAATTCCCACATCAAAATAGCAGGTATACAGACTAGGATCTCCTTTGCCTTGTCCTTTTCCATGGCAGTCCACCAGTTAACCAGTAGTGGCCACAGATGATTGCCCTCCACTCTGAAACCTGCACAACATAGAAAGTGCTTCCATAGCCGTTGGGCTATAAGAGCTGTTAGAAATAAGTGGTTAGTAGTCTCTTCATGTCTAGTGTTGCAGCAGGAACATTTAGAGACTATTGGAATTTTGCACTTCTTAAGATTATCATCTGTAGGGATCCTCCCTTTTAATACTCTCCAGAGAAAGAAGGAGATCTTAATAGGGAGCCTTCTGGTCCAAATAAATTTGCACCACTCCGTCTTTTCTTTCTTGGGTCTAATAATCTGATATGCTGATTTTAATGTAAAGGCTCCTGTATGACTTTCCGTCCACCAAGGAATATCTAGCTCCTCTCCTCTGGCAGGTTTAATACCCTCAATAATGAAATGTTGCATTTCCTCCGAAATAGTTTCATTTAAAACTACTGTATCCCATGTTGCACTTGCATTTGCAACCATGTTTTTGACTTCCAGTTTCTTTTCTTCTGCCAAGTCACCTTCTGTATAATATAATGCCCTAGCTTAGTCCAGTTGTCAAACCAGAAACTTGAGTTTCCTGCTTTCACTTGCCACCAGATGAATGGCTCCACTTCCTCCCTTATCTTTAGCATACTTCTCCAGGCTTGAGAAGCCCGTGTGTTACTGACCATTTATAGGATGATGTTTTTTGCAATACTTGCTTCCCATATATATTGCCCATAGAGATCCAATAGAGGTTCTGAAGTTCCACCACAACTTTGCATGCATTGCTCTATTCATCACCTCTAAAGATTTAAAGCCCAGACCTCCTTCCTCTTTCGGGTAGCACATTTCCTCCCATGCTACCCAATGCTTTTTCTTTTCCATAGCAGTGGATCCCCAGTAAAATTTTGCAAATAATTGGTGCAATTTGGCTATTACCCCTTTTGAAGAGGTGAGAGTTGTTAGAAGGTACAATGGTATGGACTGAAGTACATGATTAATAAGAATGTACCTTCCTCCAAATGATAAAATTTTATTCTGCCATGAAAAGATTCTCCTTGCAATCTTTCTCATCAACCCTTCAAAATAACAACTGGTTCTTCTACCATAGAATACTGGGCAACCCAAATAAGTAAGTGGAAAGTCCCCTTGCCTAATTCCCGTTAGCTTCCTTAGCCTGTTAGAGAAGATGATAAGAGTGCTTTCGTGTAGGTAGAAAAAGCTTTTAGCTTTATTGATCAATTGTCCCGAAGCTGCCTCATATCTTCTCAACACATGCATCATTTTATAGATAGAAGCTTTGTCACCAGAGCAAAATAAAATAGTGTCATCAACATATGATAGGTGATTAATTTCTGGACTCAATTTAGGCAAACCATACCCTATAAATTCTTGGTCCCTGTGCAGACTGTTAAGCTCTCTTGATAATACTTCTGCAGCGATAATAAAAAGCGTGGGTGATAGAGGATCTCCTTGTTTCAGTCCTCGAGATGATTGAAACAACCCATAAGTCTGTCTATTAATACATATCGAGTACCAATTATTGGAGATCAATCTCCATACCATATCTATGATAACCTCACTGAAGCCAAATCTTCTCAAAACTTGAGTGAGAAAGATTCAAGACACCCTGTCATAGGCTTTGGTCATGTCCAATTTGATCACTACATTCGTGTGTTTGTTCCTTTTGTGAATGTCTCCAATAATTTCCTGTGCTAGCAGTACATTTTCAAATATGCTTCTGCCCTTTACAAACCCAACCTGATTTGGTGAAATCAGCTTTGGCAGAACCATTTGAAGTCTTTCATGCAAGACTCTAGATATGACCTTATTTATGAAGCCACTCAAGCTAATCGGCCGTAAGTCCGAAAAAGTTTTGATCTCCTCCTTCTTTGGTAATAAAACCAGGTTCGTATGAGTGACAAACCTGGATAACGATTGCCCACAAAAGAAGGCTCTAACCACCTTTATGACATCCTTCGACACTACTTCCCAACATGTTTGAAAAAACATTCCTGTAAATCCATCTGGACCTGCTGCACTCGTGCCATTCAGCTGAAATATTGTGTTCTTCACTTCCTCTTCATTGGGCAGTGCCCTCATTTGTTCGTTTTCCTCCTGATTTATGATTGGAGGAATGAGATCTAGCAGAGATTCATCAATGTTGATCTTGTCTTGTGTGAATTGCCCCTCGAATACTCTAACGGCTTCCATTCCAATATCTTCTTCGTTTTTCAGTGTAGTTCCATTCTCATTACTAATTGCAGAAATCTGAATCTTTTTGTCAGTGTACTCACCTGAAATTTTTGTGTTTGCACAAAAAATTTTGAAACCCGAAAGGTTTGGCTACCTTCTTCTCCCCAGAACTGCATAAAATATACAGAGGAGCATGATCAGACCCTTGTCTAATCTGATGCTGAACCTCAACATATTAGAATATATCTAGAAATTCTTGATTCACAAGAATTTTGTCAAGTCTTTTAAAAATACAGGCTTCATTAATACGCCCATTCCACCACGTGTATTTACTACCGGAAAATTGAGCCTCAGTCACTCCACAGGCATTTATGCACTGAGCAAAATCCAAAGCCTTTTTTTTCTGAGTGAACTCCAACCCTCCGAGTTTTTCCTCCTCAGTTAGAATCACATTAAAATCACCTCCCACCATCCAAGGACATCCCACTGGATCAATTGCCTCCAATTCATCCCATAGTTCCAACCTTTCCTCCACACTACACCTGACGTAAATGGCTGTTACCATAAATTCTTTACCCTGCTTGATAAATTTCATAGTGATTTGCTGATGATTATTGTTAATAATTGTGCCTTTCCATTCATCTCTCCAAAAAATCCAAATTTTTCCAGAGCAGTTTGCAATCGCTTTGTCAAATCTGATCTTAAATTTGTACTGATGTATCTCCTCAGGCGGCTTGAAAGGTTCCATCAGAGCTATAAAAGAACAGTGATATCTTTTATTCATGTGAATTAACCTTCCAAAGGAATTTTGGGTGCTAACTAACTGAATATTCCAGAAAAGTGCTTTGTCTATCATTGATCACAACTGAAAGTTCTACCTCTAATACTTCTTGTTTTGACTTGTAAGGGAACTTTGGGCTTTCCCCTTTTAGCTTTAAGACTATTTGTATATTTAGGTGATAGGTCTCCTGCTTTGCTAACTTCCATAATATTATCCTCCATGCCCTCCTCCTCATCATAAACTCCAGCATCCTCTCTGTCATGAGTCAGTAATAGTAATTCACCATCACCTCGAGTCTCCACACCCGTGTCTTCAATATTTTCTATGTCTTATCAGTTTCTCATTACTGGCAGAGTCCACACAATCATTAGGGATATTTTGTTTATTGCTACTTTCATTTCCTGAATCATCGTCCTCCTTTTCTGTCACGTTTTCCACCCTAGCGTTATCATCTGTGCCTGTTTTTGTATTGAGGCCATCAATAGAGGATTTGCTCTTCTCTGTTTCTGGACTGTCCCCTGATACCTCCTTTGCCTTGTCTTGGAATGTTTTGATCACCCAGTCTTTTGTTGACTGATTGGTTTGTTCCCCACCTTTAGACTTGTTGTGTTTCTCCCCATTTGTTTGTGCTTGCTGCCCCTTGGCCATCTCATCTGACATACCCTCCTGGGTTACTAAATTGGCAAATTTGTTACTAGTGTTAGCCTTCCAGACTTGCTTAGTTAACTGCTTCCTTCCTCCATTCTTTCTCCTGGGCTCTACAAACCCATCGTTGTTGATTGCAGGCTGATTTACAACCACTACTTGCACCGTCTTTTCTGTGTCCCCGACCTTTTTACTTTCTTCCTCTTTTTTGGTAGGCCTTTGTTTGGCTAGTTCTGGATTTTTGAAATAACATTGTTCATCATCATGACCCTGAATAAGACAGGTTTGACAATATTTTAGCAAATAATCGTATTTGATTTGCAGCCACTTCTCCAGAACCTCTCCTCCCTCCTTTTTGATCCCGATCTTGATCCTTTTAGGGAACTCTCCCAATAAATCTACCTCTACTTTTACCCTTGCACAGCTAGGGCGTGTTTTATTCTTTGTAGCCATGTCCACCTGTAGAGGTTTGCCTACAGCTGCTGCCAGGGAGAACATAGCCTCCTCACAAAAAATGTTGGGTGGTAAGGGTGGGAACGAGATCCAAGCAATAGCGATCGACGTTTCTTCCGTTGGATTAAACATAGGTTCCCACTTGAACGTTCTCATGGGATACAACCAACTCTGGTGGGTTATGTAAAAAGCTGGTTTGGATAACAGATGCACGTAATCTTCCAACAACGAGGCACGAATAAGGATATGCCTATTACAAAGCAACCCTATATTGCATTCCCCTTTTAGTTCACATTGTTTAGGAATAAGTATCCTCAGATCTTGCATGTCAGACCAACCATATGAAAATTTTCCAATAACAGCGTATTGGAGGTTTTCTCGTACAATCATGCGCTCAACTTCTTTTTGTTCCCACATCACAATTGGCTCCCCGTGAAGATATGAAATAGGTTTAACAGTAACCGATGCTTTCTGTGGGATATTGGGGTTCAACACACTAGCATATGTTTTGACAGGGTTCAATTGGCCAGCCTCTGAGGAGGGCTGGCCAGTGGCTGCAGTGGCCATGACAGTTTGTGGTTATTCGAAGACAACGACATAATAGGGTTTTTGGAGAGAGCAGATGTATTTAAGATTAATTATTTAAATAACTGTCATTTAAGTATTTAAAAACCACACAAAAATAACATTTTACTGTTAAATGGGCGGAAAGGTATTCCACATCATTAGGGAGTGTTATTTTTGAAATAGCAACAACTTTCTTTCTACAAAAAATATTTTATAATTAAATTGATACGTATATTATTTTCCATTAATGTACGTTAAAAAGATATTATAACATATATATCTTAAAATTTATTCAAATAATTGATCTATGTATTCGATCGGTTATTCGATTATAATCAAAATATTTCTGAAGAGTTGTGTTTCCATGTAAAATTAAATTTTTAAAATTTATGATCAAACATTTTCAAGATTTCATAAAAATAATTCAAATTCTTATATATTTAACTAGTTTTTCTTCACGTTCGTCGCACGTGTATGCTTAATTTGTAATATAGAATTTTATAGGAATGAATGATAAAAACACCCTTGAACTATTATTTTTCTGCAAGCTGCAGACCCTCAAATTATTCATTATTATATTCTTCTAAAACACATCTCTACAATAATATTTTGATGGCTAGTATTTTTTTTATCAAATAGACTTTGATCATACGAATGATATACTGAAGTTATTTTTTGAGCAGCCTTTGAGTAGAAACAAATATCAGTTCTAGAGTTTCATATCATTTTTTAAATTTAAAAATAGATTTGCAATGCTAATAAAAGGAGTAAGTAACTTACAAAGATGCATAACTAAGTGAAAAATAATATAACCAAATATCAAGATACTTATGTCTTCTCAAGATTAAAAAAATTATTAAATAACCTTGAATAAATCTTGCTTTATAATTCTTAATCCCCAACATTAAATATCCAGCATCATAGGCCAAAAAGAAGAAACGTAGGTGTGAATTCACGGAAAAGAAAATATAACGAAATTGTTCATCTGATAATGAACACGACAAACATTATCTCTCAATGCCATACCAAAAGAAATACTTGACTAAATCCCCACCAATAAATATCCAGCATCATAGGCCAAAAAGGAGAAATGTAGGTGTGAATTCACGGAAAAGAAAATATAACGAAATTGTTAATCCGATAATGAACACGACATACATTATCTCTCAATGCCACACCAAAAGAAATACTTGACTAACTTGCATCATTCCCACACAAAAAAGAAAGATTGCAGGATCTAACCATTTCAAGATTACAAAAATAGTTGGAAGAAGGAATGATTGAAACACTGATTGATTGCCATATACAAATTACATTGATATTTCAAACGGTGTCTTATCACAAATAGAAATCGTGGATGTTTTAAGGCAAACAAAACAATGTCAACCGTTTAAGTTATTTGTAGGATTTTTCTAATTTTAGATTTAAATTAAATAAGTTATTTAGATTAATAAGTATATGGATATTTTAGTAATTTGATTTTCAAGTTTGCGAGCTCATTGTCTTTCAATTTCATAAAGCATATACATGATTACCGGCTGAAATTAGTAGCCTTCTTTCAAATCATTGACCACATCATATGGTATAGAATAACCGTCTTCAACGTTGTCCTCAAAGATGAATCGTGGTTTGGGACATGTGGGTTGTCTTTGTATGTTGATGCCCTTTCCTCTGATCTAAAAAGGTATTTGGATTGACTTAAAAGCTAATCAAATTTATTTTTAATTTTTTTAAAAAGTATTTGACGAATAAAAAAATGCTTAAAATAAATTAAAAGGCTATAAGTTAAAATAGTTCTCCCTACTTTTTTCTTTTTGGCTTTAACGATATTCATGTCTGATGGAAGAATAGTTAAAATAAAAGATTTAATAAGAAAATATTGCATGCTTAAAGTAATTATTTTAAAACTCTAGTATATGCTTCATGTTCTCAGTTATCTAATAGGTTGTTGACAGATTTAGATAATGAAAACTTGTTGACTTCATTTGTTCCTCTTATACACTCTCTTCATCCATCTTTACACATTAACTATATTAAAAATAGATGTCCACCAATACTTGTTCACTTTATGAAATTAAGAGATAATTTTACATTTTCTTCCTAATTCACTCTTATCATTAATTATAGCCACTTTTCTATTACATTTTTCAATATTATCATGACCCGGATAGGGGGCCTAGATGTGACATGGCGAAGGAGAGCCCGAAAGTCCTTGATCAAGCCATCATAGCATCATTCCACACACCATCGATTCGGAAACGCGAAAGCTAAGCACATAACACATAAGTTCTAAGGGATTCGGGACTTGGGACTCAAGCTATAGGGACATTTTTGGAGATGGGATAAACATGAGTTTACGTACCACATAACAATAGTCTCTAAAGGAACGAGAAAGGGGAATTCAACTATGGGGGCACCCGGGATTATGGGACTTACCACATAAGCACATAGTCATTCAAATCCCCGACATTCACATCATAAGCATAATAAATGACAATTCTCGTAATCAAGACTAATAGGCAAAGTTTCCATTAGCATAACGTTCAACATTCAAGTCGGAGTACAAGAGTTTAGAGTTTGTCCATAAGCCTCTACATAGATGAAACGGGGACTCGATATAGTTTGAGGATCACCCTCAATACATAAATGAAATAAACAACATAATAAAACTACGTGGATGGAAAATGGCTATTGCCCTTGAACAAAAAGGCTCACCACTATTGCAAGTCTTCAAGAGTGATCACACGTAATTCGGTGAAATGTGGAAGTCATCGCTGGTACCTACATAGTTAGAGCATGTAGACAAGAGTATGAGTTAGCACAATTAAGCACTAAGTATGCGGTCATGCAATGCATATGACCAGTATAATGTGACCAAGCAACATGACAAGGGGATAAGTATACGAAAGGAATGCACGTAGCCAAAGAGTAGTATAACAATATGCCATGTCATGATGCATGAGATGCACGCCTATGTTCATATATAGCGGGGATGGAACCATAACCGACATCACAAGTCCATGTGAGCTACAACATGACCTTGCCCAATGAGGCCTCCCATTGGA
>JBCEWC010022177.1:0-10134 GCA_038996855.1 Solanum aculeatissimum | reverse complement strand
CAATGAATTAAGCACCACTTAAAAATTATCCCAGGATTAAATTTCTTTATCCATTACACCAAACGACCCCTTAGTTTGTAAGATTTGGTTCGTCCATCGGAAAGGTTAGTGTGGGTGTTTGAATCGTTACATAAAATGTAGCAGTAATGTTTTTCCAAAACATATCACACATACAAAAAGAAGAAGACGAGAAATTAGTGGTCATACCGTAACCAAGAGAACTCGAACTCGAGCTCGAGACCTTTGATTAAGAATGAAGGAGTACTTACCACATCCATATATTTATATAGTTAAAGGAAGATTAATTGGTAATTTGGCTTAGACGGTTTTACTTGAAGGTGTAGCTTGGCCACTAGTAAGAGTTTGCTCGAGTCCAATAATCTAGAGAGAGAAATCTTTCAACTAAAAATCAGACTACTATTTTTTTTTATTGCTTGCTTACATTGGAATACTGAATCTAAATTGGCAACTTTTTTCTTTTCTGGGGGTATTGGTATGACGAGATTAAAAAAAAAATTATGCAAAGACAATAAGCTACCCTCGGGATCAACACTAAAAAGGGCAGAAGGGGATCAAAGAAAATGCTAAAATGGGGCAGATGGCAACTTCTTATTGGACAAGAAATGTCTAACTAGTTGTAGAGCTTGTTTTGGCTTGAATGTTGGAACTTGATGACCAGCCCCTCTTATTGTTACAAAGTATAGTCCATCATAGGCAACTGTCCATCCACCAACCTATTAAGATTTTCCATGTTAAGATTAGTTGTCGAATGTTATTTACAATGTAATTTCAAGTAAATACAGTAGTAATGTATGTGTACCTGTTTGTTGTTAGTGTACCAAGGAGTCCAATCGTCAGTGATCTTCAATCCAAGTTTTCTCAAAGTTAATCTTGTAGAAGTGACTGGAATTCTACCATCGGTATCTCCACTGATATCAAATAAAAAATAGATAGAGAATTTAAAATTTCTAAATAGAGTATTCACTTTTACTTTTTTTTTCTTTCAATTGAAATCTTCCATAAAAAAATTACTGTATAGTTTAGCTATTATCACTTACCTATAGACCCAAACGCGCAGGCCACCATCAATTAGTTTCTTGATGGTAGGGAGCATGGAAGATGGTGCATCACTCCAAAATGAGATATTATTGCTTCAGGAATAACAAGAGTATATAAGGATATAACTCATGCACACCGACTCTATAAAACATTTTATCATTTCTGTTGTAGCAGAGTATGTTCTATTTTATAGGTGATTCCACTTATTATAAATAGTTCTGTAATTATTTCTTAATTAGGTACCTTGATGGCATTTAAATGAAAAAGGGTCAAAAATACCCTTAAACTATTTGAAATAGTGTAGATATATTCTTCGTTACATTTTGATTCAAAAATATCCTTCTGTTATATTTTTTGGCTCAAAAATATCTCATTCGTTATGTTTTTCGCTAAATAGCCTCCGTTAAATGTTTGGCTCAAAAATACTCTTCGTCTTAACAAAAAAGAAAAAGGGCCAAAGTTACCCATTAACTATTAGAAATATAGCAAAAATATCCTTCGTTAGTGTTCGGTTAAAAAATACCCCTTCATTAAAATTTTAAAGTTATTATTTAAAAAAATCCTTCTTTCATAAAAAATTCAACACTAACCCATCTTCAAATCATTTTTTGTCAGATTTTGAATACTTCAAATTCTTATCTTATGAAAAAAAAAAAAGCTTTTATTTATAATTGCAACAGAATTATTCCTTGAAAATGATAATTTATATTAATTGTGTTACATAATTGCTAACATGAGCATAATAATTTTTATACAAACTTCATAGGTTCGGAAAATTTGAAGAATTGGATCCTATTGAACTCAAAAAACTGATTAAAAAGGAGACAATAATTATAACGAGTATGAATAAATGTTATCATTCAAGGATTGACTTTTTGGGACATTTGCAAGTGAAATAATATATAGTCCCTTTTGACGTGAAAAGTGGGTCCCTAAATGGGATTTCACGTGGACTAATCACGTAGTGTTGTTTGTCCACATAACATGCGTTGTGACATTTCATTATGTTTTTTTTTGTAAAGATTTGAGGGGTATTTTTGAATCAAAATCTAACCAAGGGGTATTTTTGCTCTATTTTTGATAGTTCAATTGTAGTTTTAACCCTTTTTTATTTCCATTAAAGAGTAGGATATTTTTCAAAAATTTAGTTGAGGGGTATTTTTTTCTCCATTTTAAATTGTTCGGGAATATTTTTGACCCTTTTCTCTTGTATAAAAATGACAAGTGAATTTTTGAAGGAAAAAAAAGAAGTAATGGCATTTTGCTGACCTGCAATGAGTCCATGGATAAGGAATTTTGGTGATATTTGCATGTAGTGCAGCTTGAACATCTGGTCTATTCATATAGGTTTCTGTGTAATCGGAGAGACAAGGATCGTACCCTGTTGGTCTTTTGTGCCATCCTTCCTAGATGTTTCAATTTTGACCAAAAAATTAAATTTGCCGAGATGTATGTATGAGTTAACCAGAGTAAGTATGATGTGGAGAAATGGATGCACTACAACTCACAATTCTGGAGACTTTGGTGGTGAAGTTGCTGTTAACACATTTGGGGGCGTAAAGGCTGTACATGTCTAAGATTTTGTAAACATCAAAGTACTTATTAAGAAGGTTGTCGCAGTCATCGCCTAGTGGTTTCAAGCTGAAATTGCAAACCCTCTTAATGGAATGGTACAAATGATCTGATATGACTGCGTGATCCCATGCATAGTCTATCATCCCTTTTTGGTCTGTTTCATCGTCCATCAATGCATTCCCAATCTGCAATTAGTGAAAGCATAAGATGGACAGACAATGATGAATACAATTAGTAATCAAATAGTGCTCGCAAAATGAATCCATATTTTGATAACCTGTTCATATTTTAATAGTTTGAGTGAATGACTTTTTTATATGGATAAAATATGAGTTCAAATCCATATTATTTAACTCATAAAAATATGGATATTCATGGCTAAAATATGGGTAAATTATGATTTAATCAAATGAGTTAAGTTATGTTTTCTAATTTTCTTATGTTTTGTTGACTTAAATATTTTGAAAATATTTTTTTAAATAAATTTATTTTCTTCAAATTTTTAAAAAATAATTTACCTCTAAAAAGTAGGAAAATATTTGTCAAAACACTCCTTCAACTCAAATTACAATTCTTTTCATAATCTACCCCATACCTCAATCCCTCCACAAGCCTCCACCCCATCCCATCCAACCCAACCCCCACCCTTCCACCCCCAAAGAAAATTAATTTTTTATAAAATTCTTTTTTTAATTAAAAATTCAATTTTTTTTATAAAATTTATATATCCATTTGGAAAACTTGCTACAGTAAGAAAATCCAATAGAACGAGCCACCGCAAATTAATGTTATAAGCATAGAATCAATATGAGCAAAGAAATCACTTAAAAATTTAGTTACGCAACACATCCAAAAAAAATTTGATTTTTTTTACTCTACCATTACCCCGTCCCCACCCACCCACACCAATAAAGAAATTTTTAAAAATTTATTTTTTATAAATATTCAAATTGTAAAATTTCTTAATCTTTTAACCCCAACCTACCTTGATCACCCCTACTCCCAACCCTCGCCCCTCCTCCCCCCACCCCCTCCACCCAAAAAAAAAATTAAATAATTTTATTTTTTTACACCATCTCTGTCCACTCCCTCCTATCAGTCTCCCATCCTCGGTCAAAAAAATAATAATTTAAAATTTTATATTTTAAAAAAAATTCAAATTTAAAAAAAAATTTATTTTTCTTATCTCACCCCTACACTTGACCCCCCTCTCAATTCGAATGTCGGGATTGAATTTCGAATCGAAAGTTTTATGTCCGGTCCCGTTAGAAGTTGGGTCCTAGGACTAATTCGGAATTGGGATCGAATCCCAATTTAAAAGTCGAATCTCACATCGGGTGTCGGATTTAGTTTTATGATACAATACAATAAAATATAATATTTTCAATATTTTTCATCCAAAAATAGAGTAATTTTTTTTTATCTATATTGAATTTCAAAGTAGAGTACTATTTACTCAATAAAATATGAATAAACTATTATTTTACCCAACCCATTTCTTACCCAACCCATTCTTATCCATATAAAATATAGACGGATTGAATTATTATCCATTTTATGGTGACCCTTTTTTAAACTCGATGTAACCCGCCCATTTGACACATAATCAATCAAACACGTACCATGAATCCTTTGAATTTTATGCGGTCCTCTTTTTTGACCTTTTTATTGTTGTCAAAGATTTGCTCTGCTAGCTGGGGAACATAGTGTCCTGCAAAAATGAATTGAGTATATATATGTATCGCTCAGTACTCACTACATTATTTACAAAAAGAGATCATAATCCACATGTGTATATTTACCAGCGTAACTTTCACCAGCAATGTAGAATTTATGGGACCTGAACTGTGCAAATCTTCGAAACCAATTGAGCAGGAATTTATATGAATCTTGACCTGATAAAATAAAAGCAAGATGAATAAAATTAGTGGAATTAAAAACAACTAAGTGACCATTACTTCACCTGTATTAGTGTCTCCAAGCTCTTTGATATCATTGGAGGTGTTTGTGTATGAAAATCCGACACCAACAGGGGATTCCAAGAACAATAAGTTTGCGGCTGGGGATTTAATAAGCAAAATTATTCATATGTAATTGGAAGAGATTACTCACTTTATTTATTTGATAAAGGGGTATCAAATAGGATAAATTCCTTTTATTTTAACCTTTATTCCAAGTGAACTTGTTGAACTTGAGCTCTGGCTTATTTTTCTGTGTGAAGAAAGGCCCCAACTCCTCTGCTTCACCATAGCCAATTGAGGAGCATCCTGGGCCTGAAAATGAGAATCAGATGACGTCCATTATGATGCCTTTACTTGGGCTCTAGACCATTTGTAGAAAGAGATAGCCATTTGAAGTTGGGAGTTCACAAACTATTCTTGGGCTTAAAAGGTCCATTAACGGTATTTTCATGTACACAACAATAACCCAATAACAAAAGAACAGCTTTTACAATTTTAGCTAGTATGTAAAGTATTATTACTGACTGCTCCCTTTGGTTGACCTATCTTCACTTGCTGTGAAGTTTATGAAAACAAAAAAGATTTTGATATTAAATTAAAGATATATCAAATGTATCTAAACTTTTTTAATCTTATAATTTTAAACATGTCATTTAGAAAGTTGAAACTAAAGAGTTCTTACAAATGTCAAGAGTCATTATTATTAAAAAAAAAAGTATGTCGAGCAAATTGAAATTGGGAAATATGTATTAACTATGCATTGATTATATATGAGTATACGCCAATAATAACAGGATGTAAGAAGGTGAAATATTTCAAGCTAGCTAGCTAACTAATATTGTTAAGATCCTTATAGTAAATGAAAACAAGAGAATCAATACGCTCCTCTTTTCTTTTATATTTTCGAAATTCATATACCTATGAGTAGAGAAAGTGAAATAGAGGAGGGGATCATAAGGCGAGAAATGAAATTTTCACCAACAAAATAAAAAGTCAACGAAAATTACTATGATTCCACAATATATCCTTCATCACTTTTATAATGAAGCAAAAAACAAAGAGGAATTTGAAAAAGGCAAACAGTGATTTTCATAAAGTAGTACTTGAAACTTTTAATCACTCTTTCCTTCAGTTCAAAGAGATAAAAGCAAGTAAACAATAACAATCATTTGTATTTCCGGGCAAAACATTTTTTTTTATTTCTTGGTTTTTCCTTTTAGTATGTTTTTAATATCTTTTCAAATTCCAAGCCTTAGCCCAAATTTAAAATAAATAAAACAAAATTTATCCACAGCCAGAAAAGGGTAAAGGTTTCCACATTTTTCTTCTTTGCAATTTGTATAATTCTCATTACTTGTCTTTGTTTCTAAGCATATATAGCTGGAGATTATGACACATCATAATTTAAAGCTGGCCCTCCATTCCCAATATTTATTTTAATTTGGAAGAGGCTTACAATAAGTAAAAGTTTAGATAACCAACAAAGTGATTTTTTTAAAAAAATCTTTGTACAATAATAGTCTGATTAAGCACTGCGATGCACCTAGGCAACAACAGCAACAACAAAAAAAATTACATTGTATACCAACTGAGGGAAAAATATTTAGAGAATAACCAGCATTATATATATACATAGAATTGATATGATATAAAAGAAATGAAATGGATTTGTATGTAGTGACTGACCTCCATTGAGCCATAAAAGTAGCGGCTTGTTGTGAGGGTCGGTAGTGGCCTCAAAGAACCAGTAGAAGAGTGCTCTTCCATGGGTCTCATTCACTGTAATATATCCAGCATACTGCTTGAAACTCACCGGTGGCTGACCGGGTAACCCGATTACTTGATCTGCTTCTTGTTCACCCAAAACTTGTTTCCTAATAATTTTATCATCATTTGAACCACTTGACAATACTCCAAAACTCACAACAAGAAGAAAATTAATGTAGAAGAAATATCGAAACATTTTTATCAACTTGTTAACGGGAGAGAGGAGACTATGTATGTGTGGTTTATATAGCAGTGAGAAGACATCTCTCACCACTCTCTTATTATTTTAATTTATTTCCCTTATATAATATATATCTCTTATTATTACTTAGATTTTACTGTTATAAATACTCACTTTGCACGAAATAAATTCATCAAGATTACCTACAATATACTTTTAATTAACTTATATTATTAAAATTCCTTATACTGTCAATCATATATGTAAGTTTAATTTTTATGATAGATAAGACGGTTTGGGATACCCTCTTGGTTGTCCTGACTTGATATTTCAGCCCTTGTACTCCTCGAAATTTCATCTAAACACCTAAACTCAATTAACAAATATTTGAAACCCCTCGATACATGTGTGCCCCTCACTTATTGTTTGACATGGATATAAAACACATGAGATCCACATAATTTTACATATGTGTATTCATGATTTGAATAAAAATTATTGAGTCAAATCAATTAAATAAATCGATTTTATTTGGATTTAATCTAGTTAGATTTTATAATTTTTAAAATCGATAACATTTGATTTGATTTTGATTTTGTAAAAAGAATTTAAAAAAAGATATTGAACCACACTAACTAATTAATTATATACATATTTTTAATAATTATGTATACATAATATATATACGTAATATATTATTATTTATCAAGAATTTTAAATATATTACAATGTTTTCTTAAAATTTTATTTATAATTTAAGGGGTTTAATAGAATCAACTTGGGACATTGATTTGGTTGTAAGCTCAACCTATTTTGATTTCATTTTTCTTCACTGTCAGTGAAATTTCAACTTGAAAGAAAAAAGTTGATTATGGTGGATGATGTCGGCAGGTGCTTCTTTGCTAAATAATTTATTTTTGAGAAACTTTCATAAAGCATACTAGTATTGGTTTTAATTACTTGATGTATCGATAGTTCCAATAATTATATATTTTTTTCGGGTTATTCCTAAATAAATTATATTTGCTTATAAATACATTATATCTAGCAAATGTATCTCGTCTCCCTTCTCTCTCGTTGTTCCGTCTTCTTCAGTATCTTTGTCTGATAATGTATTTATATTTCACAATGCACAAGTTTCAGAATTTCATACATACATGTATTCAAAATCACGTTCATCTATATCTATATTCATAATCAATTTATCCCATAAATTTAATATTAATTTCATCACTGTACCAAATATCAAATATCTAATATATGTGTGCATAGATACATTTTAAATTGATAAATTCATCGTTGTATTTGTGCATGGATATATGTTTTTGGTATCAAATATGCACATTAATGGTCTCTTCATAATTTTCTCAAGAAAGAAAGTATCCTACCATTATCACTTTGTAGAACTGGCTTGATACCCAACAAAATTAACAACTAATCGTTTATTTGTAATCCTAAAATGTGTTTGTTATGAAATTTTTATGACTAAAGATATATGCTCATTACGAATGAATAAAATAGTAAAATTACTCAATTCAGAATAAGATATAGAAGAGATAAAACAGGGATGGACGAGAGAGAAGAGAGAGCGAGAGAGAGAAAGAGTAGTGAAATTTAGTAGATATAGTAGAAATGTTTCTTTAATTAGGTAACTTTTTGTCTATTTCTATTGTCCTATTTTGTCTTTTAATTTTATTTTCATGTATAATTATAATCGAACAACTGAATCGAAACTAACCATAAATGATAACAACCAAACAGATAAATGTATATTACATTTCGTTTATTTGATTTTACAAGTTTTTAAAACCAATTAAATTGGTTTGGTTAGAATTTTGACCAATAACTAAATCAAATTGACTCGTGATCATCCCTAATTCTATCTATATCTATATCTATATTACCTTAAAAGCATGAACTCCAAAAATTTAAAGATAAATTACATTATACCACTCACTTAAAAATACCTAACTTAAAAGTAACTCTCTCACTAAACTAACCAGACACTACTTTCCCCTACATCTGCGACAAGTTCCACCTTTTCCCAACCGATGCAACTTTTGAAATTTCCCTATATATATCAATCAAACGCAGATCCCCTCTCCCAATAAAATCCTGCATATATAGAATAACATCTATCCTGATTCTTCTTATCTTCTAATAGCTCTATTTTATGAGGCGAATATTATTTGTTGTCGTCAAAATCGAATTACACCGTTGGAATCATGTTCTCCATTAAAACTTGTAAGTTTTTGCTGCCAACTTTCTGGACAACCTATTTTCCCCTCCTTCTGGACAACTTGGTCCTACTCTATTTTCTATACAGTTTATGTAAAGTTTCAACTTAGTCGTCCTCTGTCACGACCAGGATAGGGGCCTAGATGTGACATAACGAAGGAGAACCCGAAATTCCTCGATCAAGCCATCATAGCATCATCACACACATCATCGGTTCGAAAGCGCAGAAGCTAAACACAAAACACATAAGCTCTAAGGGAACCGGGGCTTTGGACTCAAGCTATGGGGATGCGGTCGGGAATGGGATAAGCATGGATTCACATAACACATAGCAATTATCTCTAAGGGGACGGGTAAGGGGAATTCAAGCCATGGGGGCACACCAGGATTATAGGACTTTCCACATAAGCACGTAGTCAATCACAATGCCAACATATAAGTCATAAGCATGATCAATAACAATTCTCATAATCAAGACTAATAAGTATAACTTTCACAAACACAATAGTTAATATAACAAGTCAACGTACAAGAGTTTAAATTTGTCAACCAAGCCTCTACATAGATAAACGGGGCCTCGACAAAGTTTGAGGCTCACCCTCAATACATAAGTAAAGTAAATGACGTAATAAAACTAGGTAGATAGACGGTGGCTATTGCCCTTGAACAAAAGGGCTCACCACTAGCAAAGTCTTCAACAAGGATCAAGCGTCGTCCGGTAGAATGTGAAAGTCGTCTCTGGTCCCTACATGGTTAGAATATGTAGACAAAGAATATGGGTTAGCACAATTAAGCACTAAGTATGCGGGCATGCAATGCATATGACAACATAGCATGACCAAACAACATGACAAGAGGACAAGTGGTACGAAAGGAATGCACGTAGCCAAAGAGTAATATAACAATATGCTATGCCATGATGTATGAGATGCACTCCTATGATCAATATATAGCGGGGATGTAACCTCAACCAACAACATGGAAGACCCAAGCGAGCTACTATAAGGATCCAGACTATTTGATTGGTACTACCCTAGTCACCCTTCATGAAGGGAAAACAATACAAGTCATCCCATCTAGGGAGAAATCCCATGTTGGCACATGGTTTGACGGAAAGGGTGGGCCCCTTGGGGATAGCCCACTTACTACACTAATCCCTCGGTACTAAGTCTCATCCCACGGGAATACATATTTTTACATGCAACTTCAAATCGGAAGACTTATATTCTTGTCAAATCATGCATCATTAGTCAAAACCAAAATCATTGATCAAATAATGCTTATGCTTAGGCCAAAGGCCATCAAGAGTTTCCAAAATATTTTCATAATCATTCCATGTCAATGCAATAAGAG
>JBCEWC010022176.1:0-10134 GCA_038996855.1 Solanum aculeatissimum | reverse complement strand
ATGTAGAGGCTTATGGACAAACTCTAAACTCTTGTACTCCGACTTGAATATTGAATGTTATGCTTATGGAAACTTTGGCCATTAGTCTTGTTTACGAGAATTGTCATTTATTATGTTTATTATATGAATGTTGGGAATTTGCATGACTATGTGCTCATGTGGTAAGTTCCATAATCCTGGTGTGCCCCTATAGTTGAATTCCCCTTTCCCGTTCCCTTAGAGATTATTTCTACGTGTTATGTGAACTCACGTTGATCCCATTCCTGAAAATGTCCCCATAGCTTGAGTCCCAAGTTCTAAATCCCTTAGAGCTTATGTGTTATGTGCTTAGCTTCTGCATTTTTGAACTGATGATGAGTGTAATGATGCTATGATGGCTTGATCGAGGACTTTCGGGTTCTCCTTCGCCATGTCACATCTAAGACCCCTATCCGGGTCGTGACATTCCAGCACATACCTTGCTATGTCCCTCCTCATACCATTCCACCAATACACTTCTCTTAAATCTCTATACATTTTAGTGGATCCTGGATGAATAGCATACTTAGAATTATGAGCTTTATCAAGTATCTTCTCCCTTAGTCCTTCCGCATCGGGCACACACAATCACCCTTGATAACGCAATACTCCATCTCTCCCTTGTGAAAATATTTCTACCTTCTTATCAACCCCCAACTTCTTCAACTCAACCAATGAAGAATCCATATCTTGCTTCGCCTTAAATTCCTCATTCAAAGATGATTTTTGCCCCACTTGGTATCACTATTTCCCCACTTCTCAAATTGTTCACCCTTACTTCCAAATAAGATAAACAGTGCAATTCTTTAACCAACTCTTTATTACCTCTCTCCACATGTGCCATACTATCCATAGGCACTCTACTCAATATGTTGGCCATAACATTTGCTTTATCAGAGTGATACATCACACTCATGTCATAATCTTTCAAAAGTTCCAACCATCTTCATTGCCTTAATGTAACACCCCATATTTTCCACATGTTAGTACTATTTATATGACACTTGATGCAGCCTTGTTATGTTTAGCTAATATTTTACGAGGCTCGCAATGTAGTTTACTAACGTTAGCTTAATCATGACTTATATGTAGAAGTACTGTCATAAAGGGAGGCTGAAATGCGGTAGTGTATTAGTTCTATAGAATGTATTAAGTATGTGGGATTAAATCCAATAAGGAAATCATACACCATATAAACAAGATGCATAAACATAACATGGAATGTAAGCTCAATATGTAATGGATGATCACTGCCTTATTTAAAACATGCTTGAAGGAAAATAAATAGCATAACATATTATACATAACTATGTGAGATGAGACCTTTACCGATATTAAAACCATGCGAGCTACTATATGGAATCTTTATATTGCCTCCACACCAGAGAAAAAGTAGTCTACATGCCAAGGTAGACTATACCCCACTTTGTGGGTGTCATAGACATGGTGCTATATATGGATCCACTAGCTAATACATAATCCTATGGTGGTGCGTAGTTATGAAGCAAATGTTTTATATAAGGACCCTTGTAGATAGTCCTCCACCTCAGGCCTCATTCGGTGTTATGTCCAGTCCCATGGAATACATAAACATAATCATACATTTGTAAGCTTGTCAACAAAAACATATCATGATAGAAATAGTTCATTTACTTCATAACCCCTTCAAGTGAGAATTATCATTTCATAAGAGGGTGTATCTTAAAATATCATAAAAAAGGCTTCATGGATCATTTCATGAACTTGCATAACTTGTAGTGAAACCCTTCATCATTCTTAACATGCTTATTCATAGAACTTGACATAATACTTGACAACATGATTGGTGGGTTAAGGCATAAAAGCATTTTAAATCATGCATATATAGAGAGTCATGCATAAATATTAATACATGGAACAAATCAATTAAAACCCTTTTCAATAACCCACCATAATGTTTCTAAAACCCTAGCTCTCGGGACATGGAAATTCATCTTGTAAAAAGCAAAATTTTCATGACATTTCATAACATTGTATTTACATAGCTCAAAGGACTGAACATATATACATAATATCAAAATTCAAAGAGTCCACATACATTTCATATAATACATATACTTGAAATTTTAAAGAAATAAGGAGTTTGCCTTGTCTTTGTAGATGGAAGTAGTCCACAAATCAATCCCACATACCTTGATTTGATTACCAAGAGAGAAGGGTTTAAGTTGAGAAGGAAACCTTGTGATACCCTAACTTCTCTTCCTTGTTCTTAAGAGAGAGTATCCTTGCCTTAGATAATATTGTGGGAGGGTGAGTAAAGAGAGAATGAGAGTATTAGGGAAGGGATGGATCTGATATGGGTAGTATAGGTCTTAAAATGATATAGTTTTAGACTTAGAGCATAGGAAAAGGTCAAAAATGCCCTTCATTAAAACTGTCTGGACCAAGACTATGAGACCCATCTATGGGTCGTAGAATGGAATACAGGTCGTAGAAAGAGGGTTTGGTCCTATTATATTTTGGACTTCTGAAATCATCTCTGAATCTCCTATTAAATAGTTCTACAGGTTGTAAAACCTATTAGTAAAATAGCTCAACACTTAGAAAATGTTCCACCTTATAGGGTCTATCTACGATCCAATTTATAGACCATAAATAGGAGTACAACTCATCCTATTAGTTTGTAATCCTAGGTTCAGAAACTCCCAATCGAACAAACCCAAACAATCATTCCACAAACATATTATATGGTCTGTAGTTTCTTTTACGGACCGCAATTACCTCTCATACACCACTCCCATACTTGGCCAATTTTTAACTCTCTCAATCTCAATCCATGAGCCTTGTCTATGACTCGTGGTTTGAACCACAGGCTACAGATGTGGCTTATACATTGCCCCTGCGACTATTTAAAATTTTCCTTCTTTCCTATATTTTTATACTTTTTACTTATGGGGTCTTACAATATTTCTCTCTTGGGAACATTCTTCACTGAATGTGCTAAACACAAGCTCTAGAGGAGTATAGAAGTAGCTAACAACCTAGCGTGAATGCATAATGCAGCTTAAAAAGTCAATGCAGCCTAGTAAACATGTAAATATGCATGGATGTCATGAAAACTGAAGTGGAAGAAAATTGAAGTTATTAGACAAGAATACTTAATACCTTAGGCTTGAGTAGAGTGAAAGAGATAAGGGTATCATTTCTTCATAACTGCTTTCACTTCCCACGTGGCGCTTTCAACTAGTTGGTTCCTCCAAAGGACCTTGACAGATGTAACATCTTTGTTTATCAACCTCTTAACTTGCCTATCCAATATCTCAATTGGGACTTCTTCATGTGTAAAGTTCTCTTCCACCTTTATATCTTCCAAAGGCACAATGGAACTTCGGTCAGTTATACGCTTCCTCAACAAGTCAACATAGACACATGAAAGACCGGATGAACCGTACTCATATCCATGGGTAACTCTAAATCATAAGCAACCTTTTCAACCCATCTCAAATTTCTACAAGGCCTTAGCTACCTAGGGCTCAACTTTTCCTTCTTTCCGAAGCGAACCACACTCATCATGGGTAAGACTTTCAAATACACCCAATTATCAACCTTTAACTCAAGATTTCTCCTCCTAACGTTGAAATAATACTTTTACCGACTTTATGCTATCTTCAATATCTCTCTTACCAATCTCACCTTCTCCAAAGCTTCTAAAACCAAATTTAGACCTATCAGAGCCATATCTCCCACTTCAAACCACCCAATCAGGGATCTATATTGCCTCTCATACAAGGCCTCAAATGGATCCATCCCAATACTAGAGTGGTAACTATTATTATAAGCAAACTCAATGAGTGGGAGATGATCATCACAACTACCCTTAGACTCCAACACACAAGCCCTAAGCATATCCTCAAGGATTTGAATGGTCCTTTAAGCTTGATTATCCATTTATGGGTGAAATGCTATGCTAAAGCTTCACTTTAGTACCAAGTCCTCAATAGAACTATCTCCAAAAGTGAGATGTGAATTGGGCACCATGATCCAAAATAATAGATAGTGAGACCCCATGTAACCTAACCAACTCATAGATGTATAATTTAGCATAGTCTCCGGTACTATAGGTTTTCTTGACGGTAGGAAGTGAGCCAACTTTGTCATTCTATCAACAATAACCCAAATAGAATTGAAGTGCCTCCTAGTTTGAGGAAAACCAATCACAAAATCTATGTTGATATCTTCACACTTCCAAGTACGGATATCTATGTCTTGAATTAGGCCACTCAACCCTAATGTCCAGCTTTGACTTATTGACAATTGTGATATTTGGCCATAAACTTTGCAATATCCTTCCTCATTCCACCCCACCAATATACTTCTCTCAAATCTCTGTACATCTTTGTGGAACCAGGGTGAATAGAATAAGAGGAATTATGAACCTATTTCATGATCAAGCTTCTCAACCCATCATGGAACACACAATCTACCTTGATATCTAAGCACACCATCTCCCCCTTTAGAGAAAACCTATACTTTGCCTTCCTTCACTAAGTTCTTCAACTCAACCAAGGTGGGACCAAGATCTTGGTTGGATTTGACATCTTCTACCAAGAAAGATTCAGAATCATTTAGTACCATCACACCACCATTTTTGGCCTCCCTCAATCTTACTCCCAACCTAGATAACCTATGAACTTCCCTTGCTTACTCTTTTTTCCCTTCATTAATGTAAGCTACACTCTCCATGGATACCCTACTAAGTGTGTCAGCCACAACAATGGCTTTTCTTGGGTGATAATGCACACTCATATCATAGTTCTTAAGGAGTTCCAACCATCTTCTTTGTCTTAGGTTAATATCCTTTTGAGTGAACACATATTGGAGGATTTTGTGATCAATGAAGACATCTACATGAACCCTATATAAATAGTGACATTATATCGTCAATGCAAATACCACGGTCACTAACTCAAGATCATATGTAGGGTAGTTACACTTATGCACCATAAGTTGCCTAGAATCATAGGCAATGAACTTTCCACTTTGCATCAACACACACCACAAACCGACCCTTGAAGCATCATAATAGACAACAAACCCTTCTAGTAGAGTCAAAAGAGGAGCGGAGGTAAGATTATCTCTCAAATTTTGGAAGTTTTTCTTTCATTCATCGATCTAATGGAACTTCACCTTCTTTTGTGTCAACTTTGTCAAAGGAGATGAAATTGAAGAAAATCCCTATACAAACCTTCGATAATGCCCAACTAAGTCCAAGAAACTCTTAATATTTGAAAGAATCAAGGGCCTAGGCCAATTCCTTACCACTTTCGTCTTCTTAAGATCTAATTTAATCCCATCACCTAACACTACATGCCCAAGGAATGCAACTTCATTTAATCAAAACTCATACTTGTTAAATTTGGAAAATAACCTTTCATCCTTTTAAGTTTTCAACACCACTTTTAAATGCTCCATGTGTTCTTCTTCACTTCGAGAAAAGACAAAAATATCATCAATAAATACAACAGGATATATGTCAAGGTAGGTTTGAATACCCTATTCATAAGATCCATAAATATTGTTGGTGTGTTGGTTAGGCTAAAAACATCACAACAAACTCAAAATTCCCATACCTTGTTCGAAAAGTCATCTTGCAAATGTCATATTACCTTACCCTTAATTAATGATATCCAAACTGAAGATCAATCTTACAGAAGTGATTAGCCCATTGTAATTGATTAAACAAGACATCCATCTTTGGTAGTGGATATTTGTTCTTTGTGGTAACCTTATTGAGTAACCGATAGTCGATACACATTCTAAGTGAACCATCCTTCTTCCTCACAAATAATACTAGTGCACCCCAAGGTGACTTGCTGGGCCTAATGAAGCCCTTCTCCAATAAGTCCCTCAATTGTTCCTTTAGCTCCTTCAACTCCTTCTGGGCCATATGGTAGGGAGGAATGAAGATAGGTTGGGTATCGGAGAGGAAGTATATATAAAAATCAATCTCTCTTTCGGGAGGAACATCGGGAAAGGTCATCGGGAATATAAAAAAACTCATCCCCTCCCCTCTCACTAACAGAAATAACAAGGGTAGAGACCAAACTGTAAAAGCGGTTGCAAGAACAAAGATAGCAAGAAAAAATAGTCTTTGAAGATTAATAGAGACATACATCAGTTAACAAGGGCACAAATGGTAAATCTGGAGACCATCAATCAAAACCAGACACGCACATAAGAACCCTATCTGTTGGCTTCCTATATATGCAATTTGATAGAGTAAATAATCCATAAAAAATTGTGTGAAGTTGCACATTTTAAGCTTATAGCTTATATTGACTACACGTACAGTAAGTGCATAATGATGCTTAGCTTGAATGCTCTGGAGAAAATCAACCGGACAAAAATTTGCCTTGCAAAAATTTGGGCACTGTGTCTGTTGGTTCATTTATCACTATTGTCTCCTCTTTCCACTGGATCAGAACTCACAATGGGAAGATTTCTCCGGTACTGAGTAGATGTCAATCTTCTCTCAAGAGGAGTTTTCCGCTTACTCACGACAAACCTGTTAACTCCCTTGCGCATTGGCATAATCGAAGGGAAGTCTTCATCTGGGATCTGGCTCAATTCAGATATGTCTTTTATCTGAGCAACACGCTGGAACCACCTCTCAGCTTTAGCTTCTTCAGACATGTCTAAGGCAGTTGGTTCCTTCACAGCAGACCCCTCCAAACTCTTTCCTGTCCATCCACTTCTGACATTCTGGTTTCCAGGCAGCTTGGTTGAATCCACTCCCAAAGTCTTGGATGGTGGTACATCCTCTTTCACGGAGTTTCTACTGCCACTACTACCTGTGCTGGAAGCATCTGAAGCAAGGGAAGTTTCACCTGAATTCCCCACACAAGGGACCCCCTGATCCCCAGAGAAATTTGGACTTTCAAACCTTGAGCTTGGAAATTGATCATCAGGTGTCCGTGCAGTGATATCATCTGTGAACATAAACCCAGGATCATCTGACTGCTGATGTGTCTTCTCTGCATCCTTCTCACAATAGGTTTTCGAAAGAGGATTCAAGGGTGATCCCTTGTGATCTGAGTTGCTCGATGTAGATGAAGTTCCAACCCTAGACAGAGAGGAAGCATCTGTGATATCTTCCTCTTGTCTGTCCGTTTTCGCAAAGTAGCCTGGTGGGAAGGGAACAAATGGGACAAAGTTACTGTTGTTTGCCTGCTCCATGGCCACCTGTCTTTTGTACATTGGAGAAGTCAAAGAACGATCTTTCTTCTTGCTAACTACAAATCTATTTTCTCCATTACGCATTGGCATAATTTCTGGGAAGTCATCATCAGAGATGACACCCGGTAAGTCTTTGACATCATGCAGTTCTGCGATTTTCTTGAACCAGCTCTCTGACTTCTCAGTTTGTTCTCTCTTTATATCCTCACTGAGTGGGTGATTTGACTGCAACTTTTCCATGGACTTTCCAAAGTCATTGCCAAGACTTGCTGAGCCTGTCTGGTGACTAACCTCAGGAGTGTGAGAGACACCAACTTCTTCCTTTACTTTCTCATCCATTACTGAAGTCCGATTTTTTTCCTTAAACATGTCTTTTGGTAATGGCACAAAAGGAACATAGTCAGAACCTTTTCCACTATGGTGAATGGCTGAATCACTATTTTTGTCAGCAGCAATGTCCTTGTGACTTATTCCAGATATTTGATCCATATTCTGCTTCATTGAAGAGTCAAGAAAACTATGTGCACCACCCGTCAAAGTGTCACCTTCTGGGATACCATTGTAACCAAAATTTCTTGTGTATTGAGTGTTGGCTAACCTCCTTTCCAAGGGTGTTTTCCTTGTTCTCACAACAAACTTATTTTCTCCTTTCCTCGGAGGCATTATTTCAGGAAAGTCTTCGTCAGCCGCTGCACTATCCATATCAGAGGCACTGTTCATCTGAGAAACTTTAGAAAACCACCGCTGTGCCTTCTCCTCATTTTCAGCCAACTTAAGATCAATTCCATTTGGATACACAGAGTTCCCATTGTACCCCGCCTCTATACTGGAGTGAGTAGTTCTAGGTGAAGCCCCAGCTGGTCGTCCAAAGTCGCATCTCAGGCAGACAACATTTCTCCCATAATTGAAGAAATAACATCTGTGATATCAACGCAATGATAAGAAACATGTCCTATATGATAATGAAATGCAAAGAGCTAATGGCTGAAATACATAAACAAAAGACTTATTAGTGTTTACTGAGGGCATTCCCACTCCCCGCCTGTCAGCTGTCTCCTTGGTCTAGGTTCCTCACATTCAAGGCATTTGTTGTTTCTTGCAAAGTTCATGAAATTACACCTGCTCAATATTCATGCAGTCTTGTACCGTTAAAGATTATCAAAGTACAAGAACCAACAAATTAACAAGCTTAAGAATAAGGAAAGGAGAAGGACAGAGGAGGACAGAGATAATGTTACTTTGGGGTCAGCACATTCCCTTGTTTGGTAGAGCTAGAGGAAGAAGTGTATGAAGGAAATAGTTTGAAAGACAACAAAAATGGAAAGTAATATTCTACTTTCTGTCTAAACTCCGAAGGACTGAAAATGTTGATCCGAAGTTGTTGCACATCTTCCACTTCTGCTTCAGGAACGATCCCACCTACCTAATTTCATTTCAACCATAATACGTATGCCAAAGAACAACAGCAGCCCCCCACCCCACCCCTCTCTTATCTCCAAACTCTAGACAGGACTAGGCTAAGATACAACAGTATCCACACAACCATAAGAATTCAAGCTCTTTATTCATGGAAAATAAGATGTTTAATACAGTATAAAAGGTGTGGAACAAATGACAAGAAAGAGAAATAAATTATACTATATATAATAGTCTTAAGATTATCTTCAAGCACATTGGGAACCTTTTATGCATGAATACTAATAGGAGGATATATTGCTTTTTCATGTCCTAACAGTATTCATCCAAAAGAAGAAAAAAGGAACACTAAAAGTGGGATTTCCCTCATCTCCTTAAGATATATCTTTTATGTATGAATATCTTTTTCAATGTACGAATATTAATAGGAGAGTTAAATGTTTTTTCAAGTCCTAATGGAAATATAGAATTAGTCAAAGAAAATGAAGGGCCACTATAAGTGGGATTGCCCTTGTCTCCTAAAAAATACGGGGCCACAAAGCTGAAATGGAAACAGACTACAAACCAATAAGAATTTTAGAAACAAGAAAGGCCAGAACAAGACAATTGTACATACTTTTGGCATATCCAGTCGCCTCTCTTCATTACAATATTTTGTCTAATAGGCCTTGGTGTTTGTCCATATCTACCTGAAAAATGATATTGCTCAGGAGGCAGGTTCATTGCTGGAGCCCCGCAGCTCACTTCAACAAACTCACGCAGAAGATTCCGGCAAGATGATTCTATAAGTTCCCTGCTATACAGAGAGTTTTTTTCCGAAGAAACAGTGGGTTTACTCGCGTAACTTAATATGTATTCCATGAGATCAACCGTGTATGCGTTGTCATGATCCAGCACCTGATATTTCAATTAAGATTAAGTTTCCAAAAGAATAAACCACCAAAAAGTAAGAGGAAAAACAATGTTCAGCAAAACTATATCAGATGTGTATTTTTTATAGGTGCAATTACTACAGTTATTTCAGTAACTAAAAATTAAAAAATTACAAAAAATTGTTGATGCAAGCTCAATATAGTATTTCCTTCAGTTTTCTCCAAAGGGTCGAGGAATAGTCAAGAGGTGTAAGAAATTTAAAAGACACCGGATAGCTAGACATCAATTTGACCAGATGTATTACTTCCTAAAGGATTAATTCAAAGAAAAACAAATTCATTAAACAAAGCAATTGCATCGTAAGTGTAAGGTCCCGTACTTCGAAAGAAGAAACTAAGGCTTGAAAAGGCGTTTTCCAGAAGTTTTGGCCCAAGGTGCTCACCAAGACACCCTTCACAGACAGTAGGTGCACACCACTGTCCGTGAAAGGGGTTGTGGAAGGTA
The DNA here is from genome assembly GCA_038996855.1 of Solanum aculeatissimum. Taxonomy (NCBI): domain Eukaryota; kingdom Viridiplantae; phylum Streptophyta; class Magnoliopsida; order Solanales; family Solanaceae; genus Solanum; species Solanum aculeatissimum. Next base: position 108 of record JBCEWC010022176.1, on the reverse strand, counting down.
CCCTTAGTGAATTTTGGAGGCTGCCAAGTGGGTTGAAATTTGCTTTTAGTTACTGCAGTAGTTTTTAGCAAAATAAATTATTTAGTTTGAGATAAATTTGAATTTTGA
>JBCEWC010022175.1:0-10135 GCA_038996855.1 Solanum aculeatissimum | reverse complement strand
CTTAACTTCACAATTTGAAAGGTAATTCATCATAAATCATGTGAAAATCCATAAATAAAGCTTAATGCAATTTACCCGTGCACAATTAAATCATAAAATGTACATGCAATTTGATTCATCAAGGGTTTCCATGAACATTCATAAAATTCAAGCTTAAAACATGTTTAATTCACCAAAACAACTACAGCACATAATTTCCAACACTAAACTACAACAATAATTGAAGAACCCGTAACTTGAAGAAGCTTACAATCATAATTTAAAAGGTTAGGGTTCTTGGATCTTCAAGGATGGAAGAAAATCCTTGAATCAAATCCCACATACCTCACAATAACCAAAGGAATTGAAGATTCACGTGAGCAAGGTCGTCTTCCCCAAATTTCTTCAAGCATCAACAATGGAGGTCAAGAGTAATTTAGGATTCTTCAAAGTGTAAGAAGGAGGCTTAGAATGTATGAATAAAGGTTAGGGTCTTGTTTTAGGGATTTAGGGGACTTTAGGATACCTAAAAAGAGCCTAGGGATTAATTAAATCACGAAATTAATATTAATGAAATGGACTTTTAACTGCCACACAGGGTCACAAAGTGGAGCTACAATGGACGTCTATTGGCTCACTGGTCGTGTACCCAACCGTCCAACTTGCCTTGGATTTTTCTTCGGTTCGAACTTTCGGGGGACTTTCTGGACCACTTGACGAGGAGGTTCACGGACCATATGGCTGCACACGGACCGTGTACTGGTCCATGGAGCCATAGTTGGTCCATAAACCAATCCCACAACACAGACAACACACTGCCCCACCCAATGGACCACCAAACGGTCCGTTTGAGGTCTCACATACCGTGGGGTGGTCCGTGAGCCATGCCTTGGGTTTTGGGGTGGGTCCTAGCCACCCCCATCTCATTGGACCATGGCACAGACCCGCACATGGACCTTGGACCCTCACACGGTCTGTGGTCTTTGCCTTGGGCCATTTTCAGGGCCTATTTCCAATGTCTTCCAAATTTCAGTCAGTCCCACTGGTTTGGCCATAACTTCCTCATACAAACTCTAAATCGAGTGAAATAGTTGTGTTGCGAAGCTAACTCAAAGAGATTCAATTTGATATGTAGCATCCCATACGGTTCAACCCACATCAAAAGTTATGCTACCTCAAAGTTTACTGTCCAAACGGCCTCTCTAGGCCACTATATGATCCATTTTACGTTCGGCCACTTAAACTCAACCCGTGGCCACCAAAACTCAACCATGACACGTATAACATCATACAAGACCAACCATAAGGAGTTTTCGAAAACTTTTGGGTCGTTACAGACTACTAGCTTAACTTTTTCTTGGGGGAGATCCTTTCGTCCCATCTCAGCTTGGTCCGAGAGTTCTATGCAAATATGCAGATGGAGGCGCACTCTCAAGTTGTCCTAGTTTGGGGGATCAATTTTAATATAAACCTAGTTGCCCTAAATGGCATTTGGGAACTTCGAATGTTCCTATTGACCCTTTTATTGAGTTACAAATTTGCCCACCTTACCGATCCATCCATCACACCCTGGCTGGGCCAACCTCCACAGCTAAGTGAATTCGTCATGGTCTCAAGAGGTAGCACCAGTCTTTCCCTTTTGCTCATTTAAACAGGGAAGCCCAGGTCTGGGTAACGATTATGAAGCACTCCTTCTACCCCAGGTAATATTTCACTGAAGTTACACGGGACCGGGTGTGATTGACCTATAATTTGATAATGGGAGAGTTGTTGAACTTAGGGGACATCTTCAAATCTGCCATGCAGAGGCTCCGGCTCATCGTGGTTGTAGGTATGCTTTTGGGGGTTTGATTACTGAGTTGTGCAGGAGTGCAGGAGTGCAGGTGTTCCCACGGAGTGCCTTGACTATTTCCCACAGATTGATGGCCCTCTATATAATGTGACCAACATCAAGGGGTCTGATATATCTGTGGGACCTATCCTGACCATTACCAAGAGGGCCATAAGGACGAACTCATCATGGCTCGGATGTACGGACTTGAGATGCTACACCACCAGACAGGTGGTAGACATTCCACTCCTGCTGAGCTCACTGTTGTAGAGGTCCGTTACCCTTTGAACGATCATACTAAGGTCGTTATGGGTATTGGACCTAAGTTCTTCGAGCCACTGGAGGATGATATGCCTACCAAGTCAGACGAGGCAAGGGAGACCTCTGATGTATACGATGATGAGCTCGAGATAGATGAGCCACCTATAGTTATGGGTGGTGAGATGATACTTCCCGATGCTGCCATGGAGGACGAGTGAGCACCATGCTTCCAGCCCACAGGTTTTCTCAATCTAGCATTGAAGGCAGTTCTCGTTCTAAGTGTGGGGCGGGAGTACTCTTATGTTTATGCTTTCCTTATATTTTATTCGGCATGTATATTTAAGACTATGCTTTATTATGTCTACTACTTTATGTCGATCAAGCCACACCTTCTCTTTAAGGTAAAGTGGTCACTATCAAGTAATTAACCTAATCGAGGTTAGGGTCATCCCTTAAAGAATATGGCAGACTCTAGAATTAATTCAATATAAGTTGGAATGATTAACCTACTTATCTCCCAAGAAAGAGGGGTTTTCGTAATGAAAACTTAACTAAACTAAATGAATGTAGGTGATGAGAAACTAATAGAAGAGCTAACTAGGGTCATATGTTTCCCTTGAATCCCTAACTTGCTATTATCGGATAAATGCAATCTTTTCCAGTGTGTAGGTCTAGGACAGTAAGCTAGGTTCGCCTAAACCTTTAATCTAGAGAATAGGTAAATTTCATCCCAGAACTTGATCCGTGTCTGTGATTGATATTACTAACCCTTACTTTTTATCCCAGTACAACCTCCCCTTGATCCAGTTCGATTGATTAGATGAGAACATCTTGAATCTTGTTAATTACCTCTTTTCGTTCCCACAACCCTATCTGTGTATTTAGCTATGCATGATCAGTGTAAATGTAGAAATTATGAAGTAGAGTAACATAATTAAGCACTTGCATAGCTGAACTTAAGAAAATGAAATTCCACTCTTCAATTAGAATCACAAGGTTGAATTAAGAACACACAATAATATTTGCACTCTCAAAATATAAAAAATCCTAGTGTATCCTCTAGACCTTATTCAGACTTCGTGACTCTTGGAAACTCTATGAAAAATAACCTAAAAACCTATTTATAATTTGTAAAATAAGAAACCAAAATAGAATAGGAAAATTGTGTCGGTGCACTCTACGGACAGGTTCAGAACTTGTGCATCATTCTACGGCTCATACATCAGGGTTTTATGGAATGCAACTGAAATCTGGAGACTACTACGAGACCTTTCCATGGGACATGTAAGATTCTACGACCCGTGGGGGCTTTCGTCTGATGACTTTTTAGAGCTTTACCACTTTTTAATCCTCAGGGCATGACCACAATCTATGACTTGTGGATTGATCTACGACTTATCTGCTTCCTTCGTAGAGTTCAACTCAAAAATTTGCCCCTCACTGGAAATTGATACGAGACCCCATCTATGACTCGTGAACATTTTCACAACTCGTAAATGGTTCCATAAATTATCAAATTTTACTGTTTCAGCCTACTTTGTCCAAAAAGCCATGTCAACACTGAAATCTTGCAAAACAAACACATCAAATCCACCAATATCGCTTTGAGAACACATAAAATTCCAAGTTTTAAGCATCAAAAGTGTTGCATTTCGACAGCACATCAACACCCTCAATTTAAAATTGTTGCTTGTCCTCAAGCGATGGACTCAATCTAGATAAGAAGTACAGAGACACACAGACTTCAACCCAATGGCACAGACTTTATCAAAATCAACCACAAACACCCGCACCTATTTGCAAATACATATCAGATAGTTATCCAGTAAACCAATGCTAACCCATACATCCAACAGTGTAACTATGATAAGTTATGCAACCATAAATAAGCAACAATCATTAACTTAGTTAGATATCAACAATGCAATGCAAGTGCCCTCATAAAAAGAAGTCTCATTCCGTACTCAAGATGACATTTTCAAATTCAATACTTAGGAAAATACTACAACACTCACTCTCCCAAAAAATATTTAATTATTGTGATCACTACCATAAGTTTGCCCCTATACTCACGACTGACACCTTCAACTAGTTGTACTAGGATCATCTTAGGACTTTATAGGCTTGTAACGTAGGCTCAAGGGATTTTGGTATGATACTTTAGGAACATAGTGACTAATGACCCTTCTTCACACCACATTTTTCTACACTTTTGCCCTACCAACCTATCCTTTTCTCATTCCCTTTTTTTCTCCCATTTTAGACCTTTCAGGGTGCCTTAGACTTCATTTTTACACAGTGCCTTTATTTTTCACAATCTTTTCTATTTAGCACACTAATTAGGCACTTATTCAATCTTTTTCTCTCTTTTTTTTCTCTTCTTACACCTCTTTGTTTTCTCCTCCCCTTTCTATATCATGTATCACCAGTTCCCCCTCATTTTGTGACTCTTTCGTACACTTGCCACCCTCAACATAGGCTTCTAGCCTAAGTTGAGGTGCACAATATCCATCCTCAGAGCCAGGGCCACTCTCGGTAGCCACCCCTCAACTTAGGCTTTTGGCCTCATTCGAGGTGCACAATGTTCAAGAAAGGACAGGGCTAATTTTTGGGCTTATCATTAATCAAGGCAAGGTTACTTAGGTGTTTACAAAAAAAAAAGTCAATTTCAAGCTCAAACACAGGGAACAATGGATATATAGCACATTTTGTTGGTTATTTCAAGCTAAGTAAACTATTAAGAACAATGGGTTAAGATCCTTTCCTAATCGACTAATCTATAGTATAAGTCAGAGTAACAGGGCAAGTTCTGAATTGAAAGATAGTACTGAATCATGCAATTAAGCTCATTCACACATGACACTGCTTACATGTTAATACAGACTATTAGATCACATGTTAATACAGACTATTAGATCATGCTTTTTACCATAATTTAGCCTAACCTAACTTATCAGAACAAGCACTTGTCAAACAACTAATCATGTATAGTTGCTATCAAGACTAATTAATCAAAAAAATCTGGTGAGTATCATTTTTCAACAAAACATAACTATGTTATAGATATAAGTATTGTATATTACCAATACTACCTAAATATCCTAAACATGTCAGTTCAACAGAAAATAAATATTCGCAGGGAAAAAGAACACAGGCAAGAAAACTCTTTGGATAAAATATCGAGATAGTTATAGGCCAAGGCTACTCAGACTTCACTAAGGCTTATAACTATCCACACTCCATCAAAAAAGTTGTGCATTATCCCCAATGCACACAAAATATCATAAATAAAGAACAGGGGTCAAAAGAACATACTTGGGTGCCTAAGTACCTCACCCAGTCTGAGTTTGTCCACCCTCTACAAGCCTGGTGGACTCCTCAACTATAGGAGCATGTCCAGAGGGTCCAACACCCCTCACTCTCTCAAAATCACAAGCTACCCGTAACTCCTCATCCGACCTCAATCTCACACGGGTAAGCTCTAGCATATACATCGACCACCATCTCAACTGGCATAGCCAATAGGACATCAACTGGGGCAGCCAGTGTTACGCTTATATGGGCTTAGAGCTTTTGAAGCTTCGTTTGGATGGTTGTCAAATTAATAGGCCTCGCTGTGCTGAGGCTATGTTGGACCTGGCTCTCAAAAGCGTCTATGCAGGTATCCACGGGACTAAGTCTATCTTGGATAGCTGCAATCGTGTATGCCTGCATGCGGCTCTTCACCTAAAAAAATAACTTGGCAAACCAAGGGTCTCAATTTCTGCAATAACTGAGTCATATGCGACTCAGTGTGGGCCTATTGCTGCGCCAGGGCCTGGAATGATGCCACAGACACGAATACCATGCTTGCAGGTGCTGGAGTAGTAAGTGTGACCGCTAGGACAAGAATATCAGTAGTGGTCCCCTTTTCCACATTTAGCTCAACTTGTGGGGGGCCCTCGGTAATAGGTGCAACAATAACAGTGGTGGTAGATGGCTCAAGTGGTGGCACAAGGGCAAACATCTCTAGCATGAGTATTGGTGGTGTCGGTACCCACTGGAATGCAACCGGGTTATCATCAGCCTTGATTAAGCTGGCATCTAAAGTCTTTTGAATCTCCACCTTTATGTCCACGTGGTAAAGGATCTCTACCCCCCCTACTAGACATAACTGATAGATAAGGCAGGGGAAAGAGATACTCGTGGGCCTCTTTAAGATCACCTCATGAATCTACTCTAAAATCAGTGCAACCCAATCAATAACGTAACTAACTAGGATGTTGGCTACCAGAACAGTGCAATCTAGCATTAATGTGTTATCAACAAGCGTCGGCCAGATCCGTGATCGAACTACTTCCCACTAGAATTTGGCAAAAAGGATGAGGGAAGCCTTAACTATCGTCTCTGCTAACGTGGCTATCTATGCGAGGTCAGGCCTCTCTGCTGTGATCTGGTCAGTGACCCATCTCATGAGCACATCTCATCAATCTGGCTCCCTCACAACATCCAAGTTTCTAGTTTTCCCCACCCTATAATCGAACTTTACTGTGGACCTGAGCGTCGAGAACTCAGGCCTAAATAGCATTCGACGAATGGTCTTCTCAAAATTTTCCACCTGTTGGCCCCACAACATCACGTGTGTAACTCTTGGTTAGGTGAGAGTCTTCTTCCCCTTGGGAAGAGTGTTATGTATGGTGGCATCATAGGAGACGAAGAACTCTCTGATCATTATCGGGAAATACCTCCTGAACGGCTCTACCAGCCACTGGAGCCTATAATAAGTAATGGTGTCCTGAGCCCTGGGACACTATCGAGTCCTGTAGTGATAACTCATGGCTCCTCAAAGATGGAATGAGTGGGTCGGCTATGCTCATTCCTCTGGATATCCTACGCATATATAGCCTGCATGCCCTCAATTCACCACCTGCTGGATCAGGCATCTGGTGGTAAGGTTGGTGCTCGAGGGGCTAAAGATGAAATGGAGTCCGACCCCTCCTCAGATTCGAACCCAGAACCTCTCTCAGAAGAGGTTATTTGTACTGAGTTATTGGCTCTATCTCCTCCCTTATTAGACTAGAGAGGACGAACCACTATGAACTGAGACTGGGCATGCTTGGTGGTAGCCCAAGTATGTCGTGGCTTGGGTCTGAGTTAGGCTGGATGCCCACCTCTTCAACAGAGCCACTAGTCTTGGGAGCAGCCTCTGAGTTTGTAGGCTCGTCCCGCAGGCGGTCTCTCATAACTTTGATCTCATCTCTTCATTGTCAAGGAGCCATAGTACCTGCAAAGCATAAATTCAACACGCTGATTAGTCCTATGAATTAAAATTTAAAGGCAAAAATCAAAATAGGACTGAGCAAATGAGGGTCTATGAGTGCCCTTTTATGAGTCGTAAAGTGCTCTCGCTGACTCAGTGTTCAAAAATTTGAGCTACTGGAATTATATCTATGAGGCTAGGTACGACTCATGGAAGCTTCTACGAGTCATATACTGAGTCATAGATGGGACTCCAGGTCAGGTTATAAAGAGAAAGATCTCTACAAGACCTATCTAAGAGTCATGGAACAATCTACGACTAGTAGAAGGTCTCGTCTGATGCCAACCCAAAAATATTGGTTTTTGGAATTCCCTACGAGAGGTAACTCGGCTTGTGGATTAATCCACAGGCCATAGAAAACCCTCGTGAACTGAACTTCCAGATTTCAATTTTTCCAAGTTCATCATACGAGCTCTATAAAAGCAGTTTTCACTTATTTAAACAACATCAAAGCAAAACGCACATACCCCATATGTTTTCACACACAAGAACTATCCCTACATGTAATTTTGTTCAAAAATAACCCCATCGAAAGTGATTTAACATGTGATCCTAATGGTCCGACCCTATTATCATTTCAACAATTTCAATAAATCCCAAATCACATTTTCAACCAATTATTATTCAATTCGTGCGCATGTGACACTATTTAGGCATGAGTCGGCCCCCCACAACACTTTTTGGCTAGCAAGTTCAACATAAAATTTAAGCAATCACATTTCCGACTTAGTTCAAAATTTAAAAATTAGCTAGCCCGACACATAGTATAAATGCCTTACCCATCATAATTCAACCAATCTCAACATTAAAATAAATAAAGTAACGTTTATATAACCAAAAACTCACAAAAAATAATGAGAATTTGACAAAAATAGATAGAGGAATTAGAAAGGGTGCCAGAACCCTAGCTTTTCGGGCTCACCGGAGATTGGCCGAAAACTTTTGTCGAAAAATGGTAGGTATTGCCGGATTGTGGTTGTATCAAAGTTGGGGGAACGTGATTAGGGTTATTTTTCGAGATTAATTGGGGCAAATGAGGTCAAATTTTATTTTGATCCCATACATATATGCTCATCGGGTCGGTTCATAAGAACTGGTCCCGACTCTATGAGACCCTGATTACGAGTCGTGGAATGTTCTACGGCTCGTAGGTCATGGTCTCATGAGAGCTTGAAACCCTAACTTGAGGCTTGTGTTCTATGACCCCTTGTATGAGTCGTATAGTAGAACATAACCCGTAGAAAGGTTTCGTAGAACACCCTCAACACTTAGTCAGATATTGGAAAACTTACCTGGGGTCCACGAGCCCTATTCACGGCCAGTAGTTTGTTCTATGGACCATAATGTTGGCTTATGGACTAGAGTGCGCATAGTTTTGCTCACTAGAATGTTCTACGGGCTGGTATACGGGTCGTACAATGATGTACAATCTGTATAATCAATCGTAGAATCACTCTTCCTTGCTTTTTTAGCCAACAATGGCTGACTTGGTCTTGCACTTACAGAACCTGAATAAACACATTGTTACCCTAGCACATTGAGAGTAGAAAATCTGACTCAGATGGCTGAAAATATTGTTGTTATAAGCAATAAGTTGGAGAAAATTCTTCCACCTGGGTTCTTTGATGTGATGGAACATCTTCCCATTCACCTTGTCGATGAGGCCCTACTAGGAGGTCCAGTTCAAAATAGGTGGATGTATCCTTATGAGCGGTAAGTAATTAACTATAACACATTTAGTCTTATTTCTTCAATATTAATATATTTTTAGAAATTACATATCTAATGTAAAATTTTACAGGAGCATTGGTGTGTCTAAAAAGGATATTAAGAATAAACATAGGGTGGAAGGCTGTATAGTTGAAGCATATCTTGCTAGAGAAGGAAGTCACTTTCGTTCTTACTACTTTGATGATCAAGTGGCGTGTCTGAGAAATAGATCTAATCGACATGCTGATGCTGAGATTGATCCTACAGTACAACCATTGTCAATCTTCAATCAGCCGGGTAAGGGTTCAAAAAAGCGTACATTGCGCAAACTTACTGAAATAGAGAAAAACTCTGCAGCGCTTCATGTCTTGTTGAATTGTCCAGAAGTCCAACCCTTTTTACAGTAAGAAAATTAAATATTTAAACAATATATTCAACTCCAATTTTATCAAGGAAACTAACTGTGTTTTCAATGTGATTGTACAGTTATTTTGTGAGCCAATATGGCAATGATCAAGTGTATCCTTTATTTACAACATGGTATACTGATTGGGTAAGTGTTGAATATATACATAATAACAACACATTATAGTATTTTTTTTCTTCTACTAACACTATTTTTTAATATACTAATTACCATATATAGGTTTACAATTCAGAAAATGCCGCCACATTTGATCAATTTTTCAAGGACATTTCTTGGGGACCGATTATAGTTCACTCAATGTCACAATATAATGTGAATGGTTTTAAATTTACCACGGAAGAGTACTCGAAGAATAAAAAAACTAATAACAGTGGTGTTTGGGTTAAAGGGGGTGATGGAAATGAAAATGAGAATGTTGATTATTTTGGCGTCCTACATGAGATTCTAGAGATCGAGTATTCTGGTTGGCCAATCAAAAGAATAGTACTTTTTCTATGCAAGTGGTTTGATCCAACTCCAAATAGAGGTACCAGGGAATTTAAGCAACATAACATCATTGAAGTCAAACACACTAGGGCATATCAAGCATATGATCCTTTAATTATTGCACAAAATGCTAAGCAAGTGT
>JBCEWC010022174.1:0-10135 GCA_038996855.1 Solanum aculeatissimum | reverse complement strand
TTCTGAAGGAAATATCCCAGCCCTGTGCTGACCAACAATCACTAACTCTACTCTCAGTGTCTCTACTGATTTGGAAATTATACCTTAAGAGGTAATTCATCCATCCATCATGCCAAAAACTGTCTTGTGACCATTACCTATCTTAAGACTGAGATTGGCTTCCATCAATGACCAAAGATTTCTGATGGTCCTCCATACCCACACCCCGTAAGGTTCTAAGACAGTGTTGGAGCACCAAGGATTAAGTTCCCCAAACTTTGTCACAATTACCTCTCTCCATAATGCTCTTTCCTCTTTTGTATATCTCCATAATTACCTGTTTAATCATCTTTTCCCAATACGTTTTTGGCCTACCTGTACAACAAGCCTCTGGCACCTTCACATCAGAGCATCGATGCACCTCCTCTGCACATGCCAAGACCATATCAACCTCGCTTCCCTCATCTTGTCCGCCATAGAGGCCACTTTCACCTTCTCTCAATGGCACTCCTAGTATGTCCACACAACTATCTCAACATCCTCATGTCCACCACATGCATCTTCTAAACATGAGATTTCTTGCTTGGCCAACATTCATCCCCATACAGCGACGATGGTCGGACCATCGCTTTGTAGAACTTACCTTTATGTTTAAAGGATATCTTCTTATCACACAAGACTCCAAAAGCCAGCCTCCATTTTATCCATGCTGCCCTAATGCGATATGTGACATCATCATCAAGATCCTCACTACCTTGGATGATAGACCCAAGATATTTAAAACTCTCTCTGTTAGGAATTGTTTGAGTGGTAAGCCTCACTTCGAAGTTTACTTCATGTGTTAGAACACTGAATTTGCACCTCAAATATTCTGGCTTGATCCTGCGTAACTTGAACCTTTTGGACTCTAGAGTTTCTCTCCAAACCTCCAGTCTGTCATTAACTCTACCGTGAGTCTTGTCAATCAATACTATATCGTTCGCAAATAACATACACCTTGGGACCTTCTCCCGAATAGACAACATCAACTCATCCATCACTAAGGCAAATAGGAAAGGGCTAAGCATCGATCCCTGATAAAGCCCTATCTCAACTAGGATGTGCCTAGAGTCTCAGTGTCTCCTCTCACCGTTCTAACACGTGTTTTGACTCCATCATACATGTCCTTTATCGCTCTAATATAAACCATAGGAACACCTTTTGCCTCCAAACACCTCTAGAGGACATCTCTTGGAACTTTGTCATAGGCCTTTTCAAAATCAATGAACACCATGTATAAGTCCTTCCTATCCCTATATTTCTCAACTTATCTTTGCATGAGATGGATCTGCACCCTTATCTCCACCACTTTCTCTTAGACTTACATAGTGTGACTTAACAATTTGATATTCCTGCAATTGTTACAGTTTTGAATATCACCCTATACAATGGACCCATTGTACTCCACCTCCATTCATGAGACATTTTTATCGTCTTAAAATCAACATTAAACAACCTACTCAATTATTCCATACTGGCCTTGTCAGTAGCTCCTCCAAAATTTCACCGGAATCTCATCGTGTTCGGCTGCTCCTTTCTTTTCAACCTACTAATAGCATGTTTAACTTCCTGAGCACTAAAACATCTACAATACCCAAAATCTCGAAGTCTTTCAGAGTGCGCCAATACACCCAACACAATGTCTCATATCCCTTCTTCGTTTAAGAGGTTGTAAAAGTATGTTTGCCACCTTGCTTAATGGAGGTCTCGTCCACCAACACCTTACCTTTCTCATTCTTGATGCACTTTACTTGATCCAAGTCGCGAGCCTTTCTTTCTCTTGCTTTCGGGAGCCTATACAATTTCTTATTCCCACCTTTGTCCCCTAGCTCGACATACAAGCGTTCGAAAGATGTTGTCTTAGCATCACTAACTACCAACTTTGCTTCTGTCTTTGTCATTTTATAGACTTTCTTAAGCGTCCGCTTTTCTTAATCGTCCACGCACTCTGCCCACTTAGTATAAGCAACCTTTTGTACTTCAACTTTGTCTCTGCCCACTTAGTATAAGCAACCTTTTGTACTTCAACTTTGTCTTGGACTTCTCTTTGCCACCACCAATCTCCTTGATGACCACCACATTTTCGTCTCGAAACTCCTAGAACCTCATTATCTGCTTCCCTAATACAACTAGTAGCCTTATCCTACATAGCGTTCACATCTCCGTTGCTACTCCATGTCCCCATACCAATCAACTTCTCCCCCATCTCCCGAGAAAGGGCTGGGGTCGAGCCATTCCATCTAATCCTTGGTCGGTCATAAAAAGTCTTCCTTCTATCCCTCTTAATCTTCAAGTCCATCACCACTGGCTTATGTTGGGTAAAATGATTTTCACTCGGAATATCCTTGTAATCTTGACAAAAGCCTCTATCACGCTTCCTAAGGAGAAGGTAATCTATCTGAGTCTTAACCATTGTGCTACGTAGGTAACCAAGAGGTTTTCCCTCTTCGGAAAGCATGGGCTAGCAATTACCAGCTCAAAGGCTTTAGCAAAATCTAGAAGAGATGCTCCACCTCCATTCCTCTCCCCAAAACCACAGCCTCCACAGACATCATTAGAGCCACTAGAAGTTGCACTAGTATGACCATTAAAATCTCCACCAATGAAAATTTTCTTGGCGTTCGGAATACCTCTCACTACCTCATTTAAAATCTTCCCAAAAGAGTTTTTTGGCCTCCTTGTCCAGGCCCATTTGAGGCGCATAAGCATTAATAACGTTCATATGAACTACCACCAACAAGCTTAATTGTCATCATCCTATCATTGATCCTCCTAACCTCCACCACACGCTCCCTAAGGTCCCCTTCAACTAAAATACCTACGTCATTTCTGTCCCTCAAACCTCCTGAATACCACAACTTAAACCCGTCTGTATTCCATGCCTTTGTACCTACCTATCTGGTCTCTTGGACAAAAGCTATACAAATCTTCCTCATCTTAAGAATCTTTACTAGCTCTATGGACTTTCCCGTTAGTGATCCTAGGTTCCACGAACATACTCTCAACTTAGGAGAATTTGAACACCCCTTACCATTACTAACTCTTGCCCCCGCTCTAACCGAAGACATGACCCTAGTCCACGATCGGCCACCAAAACCGCCACTAAGATGTAAACTACAAATAAATATACTAAGTAAAATACGCGCAACAAACAATAACAACAAGATATGAACAGTAAATGGGACAGTCAAATGTAAAAATATAGAGTAAACAGTAGAACAATGAAGAAATGATCTAACTTAGAAAAAAGGTGAAACAAAACAAAAAAATTAATTGAAATTGCAAGCAAGTAATCGATGCAGCGAAGCAGAGGAACAAGGAGCAAAGAGAGAACGAACCATACACTCAACAGATAAAAACAAATGAACCCAGAAAAGGTCAAGAAACCCACAATACAGCACATGGAAGGCAAGATATCAGGCAATAAATCTTCTTTCGTGAATAAATAGTATAAAACAGAAGGGCAGAGTTGAATCAAGAAAAACAGAAAAACAGAAGAACAGAGGACAGACAGAAGGGTAGAATTGATTTGAGAAATAGGAAATAGAGTAAAATTTGAAAGATACCACCTGGATGATGCACGAAATTTGGAAGATTCTGGCCGGAAAATACTGGACGTCACCGGAAATGGCTGGATGTTGCTGGAATCTGCTGGAAACCGTCAGAAATGGGTAGATCTAGTTCAAATCTTGACAGATCTGGTTCGCCAAGAAAAAAGAAGATGACGAAAAACTTTGCCGGAAAAAATAAAGAAGAAGAAGAAGAATTTCGCCGGAGAAGAAGGTCATGATCGCCATTCATAACCATCTGCGTAGTGGGAAGGATTCAGTTTGAGTCGTCCAATTGTCTAGTGGAAAACATGCATCAAAGCTACTATTGAAGTTTGCGCCAGTCATTTAGGGTGCTGATTCCAATATCTATTTGCTTGAATCTTACTTGAGAAAAAAACTACTTGTTGGGATTCTTCCTTTTGTGTGGCATAGGAGAATAAACGCAGGTGCTTGTTACATCCCTGAAGAGAATCACTTTGTAAGTTTGGGCAAGTGGTTTGTGGCCCAAGGGAAAATCTTTGGGCAAGTGGTTTGCGGCCCAAGGGAAAATCTTTTTAAGTCCCTAATCTCAAGCTTACTGCAAGTATTGTATTGTTGTCTTGTAGAACCAGGGCGTTAAAAATGAGGAAGAGTGTCGTATTGTGCAAGTATTGTATTGTTGTCTTGGTGTGTATATACTCTCAACAGGGTGTCGCTTCTTGAGGAAGAGTGGTTGTTACATTACATTTCAACCGCTGCTTACGAACTTGGGGAGATCTCTGCTGTTCGAGGCCCAAGTGGCTTAATACATTCTGGAGGTGTCTGCTGCCAAGTGGTTTGAGGTCCAAGAGGTGAAAATCAAGCCTCTGGATCTCAAGTTTACCAGGAGCCTTCTCTTAGGCATACCCAGCCAGGGTTGTTAAAAGATGCCTTTACCTTTCAGAAATTTAGATGGGTTGCAAAGCCATTACCTGATCCTGCTATTTATTGAGAAGAAATTCAAGAAAAGTCGTATGATTTTGCTCCGCAACAGCTTCTCAAATTTAGTAGCTTTCTAATTTCTACAGTAAATTGGTCTTCCATTTTTAGTAACAGTAAATTTATGATTGTCTAAATTTTATTTACCCCATTGAATAGCAAAACTTAAGAGATTTGTATGTTGATACAGAGTCTCATTTGCTGATCCAGTTGCTGTGAGGCATTCTTTAGAAATTCTCTCTGATTTAGCCACAAGTGATCCATATGCAGTTGCAATGGCATTAGGTAATTTCCTGAACAAGTTGTTTTAGCTTTTGGCAGTCCTTTTTTTGCTTTAATAGTGAGAAGAACTTCACTTTCTGAACTCCAATTTCTATTAATGTTAACTTAAAATACTGTGCATTGCTATGCTTATTCTCATTTTATGTTGATGAACATGGACAAGATATTTACCTAAATTGGAGCTGTGGGGGCATGTATGCAGAAGCACTTGCTGTCCTCCCAAAAGAAAAAGTTGGTAAAAATGAGTGGTATAAAGAGAATAATACCACAAAAGTTCACCAAAAGGCCTGAATTAAAATGTGGAGGATAGAGATGACTGGCGAAGGGTAAAACCTATCGAATTAAAAAAGGTTTAAACTAAAGTACGATAGATACCTTGAAGACATATTCTTTATTTACTTGCTCCCAAAAGACTAAAATGGATTTCATTTCATATCCTGTTTCTGTTCTTATCATTGCTTCATGTGATAACTTGATTATGATATTTAATTCCCAAGAGGCTTAGTGAGGTTTACTATCGCTTCAAGAATCTTCAAAAGAGAGAGACAGAAATAAATAAACAAGCAAAACTAAAGTGCCTACAAAGGTGCTTCACCTGACTGGCTCTCAAGGGGTCCTTTCTCACCCAATCAAGAGGAATATTATACTAATTATGCTACATGTGTCACCAAAGCTCAGAAAGTGTCAGCTATCTCTTCCTTCACTGCCCAATTGTAAAAGTTCTATTTTTGGTCTGAAATGGTTTATGCCACAGACAATAAAGCAAGCCTATCAAATCTGGTATTCCCCAAGAGTTGATAAAATCTTCAAGAAAATCTGGACAATGGCTCCAGCAGTAATTTTTTGGTGTCTGAATAGATTGAAAAGGTATTTTGATGGCATGTCGACTCCAACCTACTCCGTCAAAACTGCTTGTTTAGTTAGAGCCTGTTTGGATTGACTTATTTTAGGTGCTTTTAAGCCAAAGTAAATTTTGAGCACTTTTGTGGCATTTGGGTAAAATAAAAAAGTGCTTTTAAAATAATCCAAAAAACCATAAGTTAGAATTCCTAACTTATGGTATGGTCTATAAACTATAAGTTATAAGCCCATCCAAACAGGCCCTTGATCTTTTTAGCTGGAATTATCTCACCCCTGTTAATAGTACATTTCTTTTTGTTGATTTTATTAGCTCCCTGATAGTAGCATAGACTCACTTGTATTGGAGCAATTTAATCCTTCCTGTTTTGTAAGTTATGCATCTTTTTGATGCTTTTTAATGAAATCCCTTTTACTTCTTTAAGAGGAAAAAGCAAGCAACTATGATTATAGCCAGTTGTTTGAGACATGTTGGAGGGAGCACTTTGAATTCATTCTGGTTTAAAGATATAGTGCTATCTCTTGAACAAGGACACAAAAGACAATGAGATCAGGGGAACTGGTATTGAATAAATCACTCAGTTGTGTTAAGTAAATAGGGATGTTTGGAAGGTACAAGGGTTTCATAGTTTTGGTTTTTCTCCATTGTTAAGTTCAAATTCTGTCAAGGTCCTCACGTTCCCTAGAAATGAAAAAGAAATATATTTTTTAATAAATTTTTGAAGTGTTCCTTCATGAACAGGAAAAGAAACTTGAGAATCACTACTTCATCAGTTGAAGGGAAGAGAAGGAACTCCTTGAACAGTAGAATGAATGATATGTTATGCAAACAGACCGCAGTTCAATTAGTCAGAAGTGAAATAAGATGAGGAAAGGGCCTACAAGTTGCAAAGTTCTGGGCTTCTGGGATATATTTGAACTTTCATGAGTTTATATTGATCAGTATGTGGACTCTTTAAGGAGGACTGCATTTCCTATCTGCATTGATATTCCTTTTCGATTAATACCTCTGCATTTCTTTTCTCGTGTGTTTTCATTTCACAAGTAGCATTGCTTTAACATTTTGTTGTTGTGGTGTCTTTATGCTAAGACCCAAGTAAAAAGGGCATCCTTATCGTGATTTTCATGAAATAAGTATAATTTCTCAGTAGATGTCCTTGTTAGTAAAAGGGGAATTTCTTAGTGGATGTATCTGGTTGATGGTTTGAGTTGGTTTTTTGACTAAAGCTTTTTTTGTCTTTTTGTAGGGAAGCTTGTGCAGCCTGGTGGTAAGTTAATTTTGTATCTCTGATTTCTCAGTCATTTATTATCCATTAATACTAGCAGAATTTGTTTGAATCAGGGGCTCTACAAGATGTACTCCATATGCATGATGTTCTTGCTAGAGTTGCACTTGCCAGGTTGTGCCACAGTATATCCAGAGCTCGGTCATTAGATGGTATGTCTGTTTGAAATGTGTTCTAAGCAAGCATGTTCCTTTTCTGTTTGGAGAGTGGGAGTAGATAATAAGACTGATTGCTGGTGAACTCCATATTGCATGTGCAGAAAGGCCAGACATTAAGACTCAGTTCAATTCGGTGCTGTATCAGCTACTTCTTGATCCTAGTGAAAGAGTTTGTTTTGAGGCTATCCTTTGTGTGCTGGGTAAAGTTGATAATGCTGAGAGGTAGCTTCATCTTCAAAACTTCTCTTTTCCTAGTGTTACAGATAACTGCCTAATTTGTAAGATTGAGCGGTTAGTTTTCTGTGGAGTTTTGGCTCTACAGGACTGAGGAACGAGCCGCTGGATGGTACAGACTGACCAGAGAAATTCTCAAGCTTCCAGAAGCACCTTCAGCTAAAGACTCAAATTCCGAATCAAAGGATGCAGCTCCTTCAAAGTCCTCCAAAGACAAGTCTTCAAAGACAAGGCGTCCTCAACCTTTGATCAAACTTGTGATGAGGAGGTCTCAAGCTTGTCTTTTGCTCTCTTCACAGCCCAAACCAAACCAAACCAAACCAAACCCCTTTGACGCTTCAACTTTTTTGTGATGAATTGTTGAACTAACACCCGCCACTTTGACAGGTTAGAGAGTTCTTTCCGCAGTTTCTCTCGTCCTGTACTTCATTCAGCAGCACGGGTGGTGCAAGAAATGGGCAAAAGTCGTGCTGCAGCTTTTGCTTTGGGCTTGCAAGATATTGATGAAGGAGCTTATGTTAAAACAGTTCCTGAAAATAATGACTCATATGATCAGGATTATAATGAAACCTCTCACCCTGAAGGTAATGAAAATTAATTAGCTTTTTAGCCATAATTCATAGTTTCTCTCTCTTAGTGTTTATGGATGGTTCAATTTGTGATACTAAATGTTTGTAAAAGACATACCCGATGAAAGAGTTCAAAAATTACTTGTATGTAGTGCAAATGATCTTTGTCAAGGTCTTAAACTATAGTAGACATATCACATATGGGTTTTTATATGGAATTTGCGTTTTGGGTCATATGGAGAGAGAATAAGTGTTAGGCCTAGAGAGTTTCTGCTTTTGGAGAACACCTAAAATATATATGTAGGAATCATCGTAAATGCTTGGAGCGTGGTAGGAGATATAAATGAATTTCTCATAACCAGGGTGCACATCAAGGATTTGTCTTGAGCCTATACTTATTTACTCTAGTTATGTATGAGTTAACAAAATTATACTAGATGAAGATAGAGTTCCTGGTGTGTGTTATTTGCAAACAATATTTAATTAATTGATGAAATTAGTGAGGGAGTGACTAAGAGCTTGAACTATGCTGAAGCACCTAGATGGTAAGCGTTTTGGATAAGTAGAACTATGCGGAATCATTCTAGATACTGAGAGTTTAAGTTAAATAGAATTAAGACATAATACTTAGACAACAAGTTTAGCTACAACCAAATAATGAATTTGAGGTGATTACACAGGATTGAGGTGACTGATCAAGTACCAAGAATATAGATGTCTAGGTTCAATGTTTCAATTGAATGACATGATAAGCACTTAACTAAAATAATATGAGAAAAATGGAGGAGTATTACATGAGTATTATGCGATAGTAGCATAATTATCAAAGTAATGGGATTTGAGATTCAGGAAGTTTCCAGGAGTGGGAGGTGACCGAGCTTCAATGGTTGTTAGATTTACTCCAAAAGCTATGCTAGCGTATTGACAGATCTGATGCTTTGAGTTGGGAGCTGGGGAACAACAATTCGTTCTCAGTTTATCATCCTTTGAGAAGCTTCTTGTTAGGACAGAAGTTAGCTTTCCACATGCCTTGGTTTGGATTCTAAGGTTCCGAGAAAGGTGTGCTTCTTCGTGTGGCTAGCTACTAGAGAGTTGACTTTGACGGTGGAGAACCTTAGGAACGAAAAGTGGTCTGCCTGAGCTGGTGTTTTCTTTGTAAGGAGGCGGGTGAGGATGTGGACCATATTCTTTTACATTGCAAATTAACCTCAAGGTTCAAGTGATGCTATATGTGAGTGAATGTTGGGCATCTCAATAAATGTAGTAAAAGTGTGATATTAAGATGATTATTGGGCCACACAAGATTTTTTTGAGAGTGCAAACTGTATATTCAAGAGCACCAAAAACTATGCTGGCGTCCAGATTTTCAAAAGATCCCGTGGGTCCTAATGAACCTAATTACAGTGATTCTAAAGCTCTTGTATTAATTCAGACTCCACTACAAAATATTCTTTACGCCAGAAATGTAAAAACAAAATGCAATCAAGTTTTGAAATAAGGGGACTAAACAATAACAAGAGGGATCCACCAAAGAAGATCCTTATCTTTCTCCTTTCCTTTTTTCAAAAGAAGGGTTGGATCTGGACAAAATCTATGTAACAGAAGAAATCTGAGTGAATGTAAAGGACAAAATAAAGGATATGAGAATATTAATACTAGTTATAGTCCAATATATGATTATGAGGATTCTTATCTGAATAATAATATCACGGTGAATCTAGAATATGTTATAGCAACTTCTTGAAGAAATAAAAAATAAAGATAAGACCCCTTCTGGTTGCAAAAACGTCTAGTGAGTCTTCCTTTCGATTATAATCGATGGAATTGACCATTTCACTACGTAAAGAATAATCGATTTGAACAAGCTGTAAGAACTGAAATGTCACAGTATTTTTTTGACACATGCAAAAGTGATGAAGAATATCTTTTACATTCCCGCCAAGTTTATCAACTTTTCTAGAAAATGATAGAAAGAAGGATATTCCTATTGTCCCTCCAAAAAAAGGCTCCCTAATGAACTTGGGTTTCTGCCAACAAAGAAAAAATCTTCAAGAGTTAAAATTTCCCTCAAAACACCTTGCATTCCTTTCTCTCCAATCTGTCTACCAGATTGGAGCTTGTTCAGGTCGTACAAGATTTGACGACTGTTAGAATAGGAATAGGTAAATGCAATCCTACTTAGAATAGGAATAGGAATAACAGTAGTATATAGAATCCTATTT
>JBCEWC010022173.1:0-10135 GCA_038996855.1 Solanum aculeatissimum | reverse complement strand
AGAAATATATTTGAGATTATTCTCCTCTTCTTATGCTTTTGTTGTTCTAGTTAATTTGAGATTCGGTTTTATAACAATTTTGACATTGTAGTCTATTTATTATCATTATAAAAATCACAAATATGTTGGAACCAATAAATGACTCTTCTAATTCATGAAGAGGTAACAATTTCCACTTTTATAAATAATAATAAAAAATAAAATATATTAGATATTTAGATATTACAACAATTTCCACTCTTACATTTCACGAAAAAATTGCAATCAATTTTAATTTCAACATATATAGTCTCTATCAAAATTTTAACAATATACCACTTTAGTTGCATAAAAAAATCACTACAAGCTCAAATTTAAATATGAGTATATTTTTTTTCAAAAAAATGATTTTATCTAAAAAATAATCTCTAATTAATAAAAAATAAAAAATTCAAATAATATTTCTAAAGATTTTCACGCTTTTAATATAGTATAAATATATATACCTTTTAGGTTGAAGACAAATGCATTGACTTTGGACGGCCCACTACAACAGTGTTTTTTCCTTTTTAAGGATTTCGATTCATTGTATCATATGCGATTCTTTTAATCTGGTCCAAATTATTTTTCTCTTTTATTTATGATATCTTACAAAACTTGTAAACATACCCAGTGGAATCGTACAAGTGTAGAGAGTCTGTTTCCTAGGAACCCTCATCTCAAAAACTCATAAGCAGAATAAATCAGATATGAAAAAAGGAAAAGGAAAAGAAAAGGAGACAAGAAGAACAATTAATAACGAAAAGTACATAATAGTGTGTAAATACGATAGAAATCAACAGTTATGCATTTTTCATAACTTATACAAATCAAATGTATCGATAAATTGTACACAAATAGCTAGAGTAAGCATGTAAAAATTCTAAATTTATACAATTAGAAATCAAATTATACAAATTCTAGCAAAATTAATCAAATTGTAACAACGTTCGTTAATTAACCAAAACTATAACTAAAATACATTAAAAAAAAATTCCTATGAATTTTGTAGAAAATAAATCCATATTGGCCCAATCTTCAATTAATGGTGTAAAATAAATGGACTTCCTTTTTTTGGTTTTTCTTGCCTTATCCAAATGACACAAATTTAAATAGAGACATTTTCTTTTCAAATGAAAAATGTTAAAATTGACATTATGGTTTATACATCACTTGGCTGGCAAACTCAATTGTGACAAATCAATAAAATTAAAATGATTTAGGATTTAATATGGACAAATATAAGGCTCAATTTTTTATACAATAATATATTCCCACAAAATAGGATTTAAAAGAAAAAAAATATACACAAATCTTATCCTTCAAGATAGAAAGACATATTTTTCACTCTCTATTTTTTTGAAACAATTCTAGCAATAAATTAAACTCAAATCTCTTCCAGCTATTTGATACAACATCAATAATAATTAGGGGTGTTCACTTATTTGGTTTGTGTTTGGATTTGTTTGAGAAAATCGAAGAAATAATTAAATCGAACCGACAAATTATATTCATCTAGTTTATAATTATACACATAATACATCATTTATAAAAATAATTATAAAAATCTTATATACGTTTTCATCAAATTTTATTTTAAAATCTACTTATGAAACCATAAATGTTCAAAAGGAGAACATTTATCGTATTGATTTCATGAATATCTATGACAATTATTGGCGGCACTAGAAATGTCATTACCTCTTCCTTCTATGCCAAAATGGTGAATTTTGAAACTCTATTCACAATAAATTTAGTGATTGAAAATTCTATAATATCAACCATTCTAACTACTTTTTGTTTTGAAAGGATTATTGTCAACTCTTTCTCTGTTTCGAATGTATCATTCGTTTTACTTTTGTATATGGTTAATAACCGAACCAAATCAAAACCGATAACAATCAAGTCAATAAATGTATATTACAATTAGTTTGATTTGGTTTTGAGATTTAAAAAACCGATTAAGTTGATTTATTTTTTATTTTGACCAATAATTGATCCAAACCAATTTGTGAACACCCCTATAATAATAATATTCTTCATGTAATCTCCCAAGAAGGATTTAAAAAATTATAAAATATACAACCATTTTATTTCCATCTCGAAAACAATTACCTATGCGTAATAGCATATAAAAAATTGAACCCGTAAAATTTAAATCCTAAAGCATGTTGCTTTACAACTTGGCAATTTGTTGCTAGCTTTCACTTAGAGGAGTCCAAACAAAAAGTACAACAAAGAAGTCTCGATGTATAGTCCAAACTTTTTCCATTATAAAAAAGTGTGTCCTATCTTTCTTTCGACTGTGAGGTACACAAGAAAAGCTCAACTGCAGAGTACCCTTTTTTGTGTAAACTTTGAATTGATTAATTTTGAGGATTCATCAATGGCAACTTTAAGCAGATTCTTGAAGAAAAAATCATTATGCAATAACAATGGTAGTGTTGATTTGATCAGAGCAGCTAGTAACAGATTGTTCTCTACAGGACTTCCTCATACTAACATCAAGTCTGAAGTTTCTCAAGTTAGTTCAATTATTTTTCTGTCTTTGTCTTTATATTTATACTGTCCGTGGCGAAATCAGAAATTTCTTGGGATGTTAAAGTCTGAAATTTCAGTTAATAGGGAAGACACCAATGGTTTATCTGAAAAAAGTGACAGAAGGATGTGGAGCTTATATAGCTGTGAAACAAGAAATGTTTCAACCAACTTCTAGCATCAAAGACAGGTACAAAAGCTGTATTCTTATGTGTATTTGCTTCCAGTATATATGCTTTAAAAATTTAAAATTCTCTTGTTTGTGCACCAGACCAGCATTGGCAATGATCAATGATGCAGAAAGGAAAGGTTTAATATCACCTGAAAAGGTAAGTTAACGTGATGTCGTGTTTTTTACTAGTGGAAGAACTTAAAAGAATTCCTTTAGTGGCAGTGGCAAGATGTGCACTCTTAACGTTGAAGTGTTTATTGGCCAGTCGAGGCCAAGTTTGAGTGTTTGTTTAAGAATGGGGCGAGAGGATTCATTCTAATTCTCTCTATCCAGAATATATCTTGTACTAATGCAAGAATATGTTGTCTCTGACATGCTTTCTGATTATAATTAGACGACGTTGATTGAGCCAACATCAGGAAATATGGGGATTAGTATGGCATTTATGGCAGCAATGAAAGGCTACAAAATGGTTTTGACAATGCCTTCGTACACGAGCATGGAGAGGAGAGTGACAATGAGAGCATTTGGAGCTGATTTGATCCTAACTGATCCAACCAAAGGAATGGGAGGCACAGTTAAGAAGGCTTATGAACTTTTGGAATCGACACCTAATGCTTTCATGCTTCAACAATTTGCCAATCCTGCAAACACTCAGGTATTCTTAAGAATCTAAATTCATGTATTCTTTGTTTTACTACAGAATTCTCAATTGTTTGACATTGAAAACAGATTCATTTTGAGACAACTGGCCCTGAAATATGGGAAGAAACTCTGGGTAATGTTGACATATTTGTCATGGGAATAGGAAGTGGAGGCACTGTTACTGGTGTTGGACAATATCTTAAATCCAAAAATCCTAATGTCAAGGTAAATCTATACTCTAATCTACTCTAAATTCCTCGAGACAGAATCAGTAAACGTCCAAGAAGAAATTGAGAACAATCTATGTCCAAAATAGTTAACGCGGTGCTTATAATTTCTGCTCTTTTGCTAGATATATGGACTCGAGCCAACTGAAAGCAATATACTGAATGGTGGAAAACCAGGTCCCCATCACATAACGGGAAATGGGGTTGGATTCAAGCCAGATATCCTTGACATGGATCTAATGGAGGAAGTACTAATGGTAAGTTGAGTTCTTTGTTAACATCATTTCTCCTGAAAGTGAAAAATGACAATAGAATTGTGCAATTACAGAGTTTTGTTCCAATGTAATTCGAGCTAAATTAGTACGTCGTTTTGGTAACCTAACTGATCTGTTCTAATTGTGTTGCAGGTTTCTAGCGAAGACGCTGTCAACATGGCTAGGGAGTTGGCTGTGAAGGAAGGGCTCATGGTAAGCTTCAGATAAGTTCAGCTTTCTTTTAAAGCCAATAGATAAACAAGGATTAAATGTGCCTCTCCACCTTATCTATACAAATAGAATTAGCCCATTTATACAGAACGGTAAAGGGGCTTTCTTTGATCATCAACTATAGAAACAGAAATGAAGCGTTAACACATACCAACTTTATCTTTGTTGCTCCTGGCTGGAAACAAACATGTATGAACCATTTGACGAAGTATGTGTCCTGATAGTTCAAAATGTGATATGTCTGTTCATCTAGACTTTTAAGTGTGTTGTAATTCTTTCAGTTCTCTTTTGTGTAGGTTGGGATATCGTCGGGAGCTAATACAGTAGCAGCTCTTAGACTTGCTCAAAAACCAGAAAACAAAGGCAAACTCATAGTGGTATGAATATACATATCAGATTCATGATGCAATAGATCATCTTCAAGTACTTTTTCATTTCTAGTTATAAATGTAACAAGTTGATTATCAATTACAGACTGTACATGCAAGTTTTGGAGAGAGGTACTTATCATCTGTGTTGTATCAAGATCTGAGGAAAGAAGCTGAGAACATGCAACCTGTTTCAGTTGATTAAATATCAAACACTCTGCAACCAAAAAAATGTAATTTTGTTCTTTCTAAATGATGTTTTCTGTTGGATGATTTCCTTTATGAATCATGTTGTCATTGTTATATTATCTAGTTTATTCTGCTTATGGGTTTTTGAGACGAGGGTTCCCGAGAAATAGTCGTAAGGTCGAAGTATGTTGTTGTTGTTGTTGTTGCTATATCTTTGCATGTAAAATCAGCAATTTAATTTGTTGTTAGTTTTTATATGAATAAGTGGATTGCTATTTCATAATATCAAAGACATATTTTTCTTTTGGCTTATTCTTTCACATGAATTTCAAAATTATGAGTATTTAAGTTGGCCAAAAAAGGGATAAATTTTCTATTTCACATATAAATAAAATGTTTAAGAAACTCTACCACTGACCGACCTTAGCTCAGTTGGTAGAGCGGAGGACTGTAGTGTGTTTGCTGAAATCCTTAGGTCGCTGGTTCGAATCCGGCAGGTCGGATTTTGTTTTTTGATAAATAAAATCTTTTTATGTGGTTCCACTTAAAATATGTTACCTTTTTTCATTATCCAAATTAGTTTATAGTTAAAATAATATTTTAATTAATTAGTTTATCTACATAATAAATATTTGAAATGATGCACAAAAATATTTTATCATATATTTATTTATATAATTAAAACAAATAATTGTTTAATTATCTAAATAAGGGCCTCTATCTCCACGAGGGGTAAAGTTTGCGTACCTCTACCCTCCTAGATTCTGCTTTGTGGATCTCACTGGATGTGTTGTCGCTTGTTGGTTGAAGGTATTAGGTAGTTCTAGTATTATTTATCTCATTATTTTTACCTTACTGATGGATATGTTATCTCATATACATGATGAAATAATTTATCATGAAATTAATTATATTGAAATAACTTGTTCCCAACTAAACGTCCTAACTTCCTTAAATTACAACTACCTCCTTGTCCCTAACCATAACCCCCCCCCCCCCCCCTTTCATAAATGTTGAATTTATACATATGATACGAAAAAACGTACATTCTATTTTCTTTTATTGGATACTTGTGATATTCAAGTTAACTTGCATATATATGGTCAAATTCTAGTGATATATCATGAATTATGGCAAATCTTTATAAATTCGTTTGTCAAATTTTGATTATCCGTTATGATTTTTGACTAGATTATGACGATTTGTCAAGATTTATTACTTTGTACATCTATTTGAAATACGATAAGATTTGTGGTCAAGTTAGAAGGATTGTCAAAATTTGGCCATAACTCCCCCGTGAATTCGTAAGAATTAATTACAATATAATTTTTTTTCATTAATTTAAAATTTAGTAATTTCTCATAATTTCGTGAATACTAATTGTGCATCTATTTTTGCCAACTTTTTAAAATAGAGTCAATATTTAAATAGTGAGACTAGAAGATTATATTTGTATAAATTATTTATGTTTCATCTTCTCGTTTGGGGTGTAAATAAGTGAGTTGAGTTGAATTTGGGGCAATCAGTATTGATTTACTAAATTGTTTGAGCTAAAATTGACGCAAAAGCTATTTGGGCTAAAAATAAATTCAAAATAATCTGACATTGAACTAAAATGAAGATCACTTTAAAAATAATCTTATTGGTGAAATAAAAAATCAACTCATACAAAATTATCTTATGTCCAATTTATAAAATTTTGGATAAATTAAATATGCTATCGATTTTTGAGTTCTATTTGACACCCTATTCTCAGTATGATCATAGATTCATAAGTATTCTCCATTGAATTGGGCAGGGAAGGATCGCTCTCAAAATCAATAAATATTCAACTTTTATGAACATAGCAAGTTTGACAATTCGATATGATTCGTGAACAATTTAAATATAGACATAATAAATACTATATTAAAAGTTTTAGTCTCATCATAAATAGTAAAAAATTTATTCTTCTTTTTTGAGTGTGTATTGTCGATGTTATTTTAAACAAATTTTTTTAAATAGTAATACGGCCTAAACTTTGGAATCTTTTGTTTTTGTACTGATGTTGAAGAATGGTGCTTGCATTTTTTGTCGAATCGATAACTTTCAAATAAAAACAAAGACTCATTAGGAAGGAAAAAAGAAGAAATGAAAAACATGATCGACCAAATTAGGACAAAAAAAGTCATTTGACCCAATCGAAGTACCAAAATTTTTCTAATACACATTCTCATTACATGATCAACAAAAAATTCCCCTTAAAATTAGAATCAACCCTCTATTAGTGTCATAATCCTCATTAGAAAGGTGTTTTTTTTTTTTAATTTTTACCAAAAACAATTAAAATACAGGTTGTTTCCAATTTTAAAATTGTTGTACACGAATAATAGCAAAATATTTAACAATTAAATTACACAAAAATAGTTAAGTGCTTCTAAATATAAAAAACCCAGCTTTTATTTAATAATGGAAAGTAGCAAAAGCCAATTATACTCACATTCAAATTCATGCATTTAGTTCATTTATTTTTGGATAATCCTAAGCTCCTGGCTACTAGACATTATTGTTATCTGATTTTTTGGATTTCTTTTATTTTAGTATTTATATTGTGATCCAATTAAATTCAGATATGCATAACGTATAACTCGTTTTTATTCAGAACATTTTCAGTATTTATATTTGGTGACATTATTATTTTTTTAAACAATAAATGAGGTGGGGGCGGGGGCTATCCAAATGTAGAGTAATATATGTGTGAATTATCTACTTGTGTTGTTGTTGTTTTTTTTTTTTTTGAAATATCGCTTTTCATAATTTCTTTTTGTAATCTATGATTGCCTACCCTTGATTCTAATAATGGTCAAATGATGGGCTCTTTTTTTTCCCTATAATATGTTACTTTTTGTTTTAATCTTACTTACATGCTGCTCGATTTAAATTGTAGAATGTGAATTGGAGTATTTCATACGAGAAAAATGGATAAACACTTAGATATTGATGAATTTGTTTTTTTTTTTTAAAAATTGCGCATGATTTTGGCTTATTAGCGCTTTAATATTAGCCATGCCAACCTAATATAAGCTAAACTGAAAATTTCCACACTATGTTTCTTCATGTCTCTTTTGTTAACTCCCATTGTATATTTAAAATTGTGAAGTTGAGTAAACTTCTTATGTAGTGAATGCAACTGGTTGTCGCAAATTACTTTCATAATTTTTTCTATCATCACATTAAAAGCTTTTATCATGATTGATGCTTGCGTGATAAATTATAATCGTAAATGTTATACATTGATTATACTTATACAATCGTAATCAATATTTTTTATTGTTACATATGATTTTTTTATCAATCATTAAAATTAAGAATAATTTGTGTCAAAATATAATGAAAGGGATATATTTTATGCAAAAATATAACCCGAGGGAAAGGGGAGGGGGAAGGGAAGTTATATTTGAATCTAAAGTATAACAAAATGTATATTTAAACTACTTAATAATACAAAGGTATATCTGACTCTTCTCCGAAAAAGAATATTACCTTCAAATTGTGCTCAACAGATAACTAATAAGTAAATATATGATTTGGGTTCTTGAGAGAATATCGATGATCTTGTTAAACAAAGAGCGAACGACTTTGAGCTTATATTGACCTCTATATTGACTACTAATTATAAAAAGGGTGGAATTTGACAAATAAAGACTATCTCAAGCTCCCCACTAACTTATTTCTGGTGACATTGGCACTAATATTATTGTTCATGAAATAAATTGTTGTGTTGTTTTGATCTCATTAAATAAAATGCAAAAAAAAATTTCAAAAATAAGTCACGGTCTAACAACATTTAATTATTTTAGCCTAGCAATATTTTTCAAAAACAAGTCACCGTCTAATAATTCCTAACTTATGTTAAGGCAAAAGTTCTTGCATTTGAATCTTATAGTCGTGAATCTTTTGACTTCAAATAGGGCAATTGAGATGTACTCGTTTTAGTCAAGTTACTTTTGTACATATTCTTACCGATATAATGAAATTAAAATTACATGTGAAGTTTACTTCCTGCCCATTGGACCTTGATCCTCTTAAGAATTGAAATTTAGATGGCAGACTCTCAAGTCTCGAGTCATACAAATTCATATCAATAAAAAAGGTACCGATATATTGTCCTCACACCCTTGTCATGTGTTTGTAAAAGCAATTTGTGGTAGACTTTTGACCTGTTTTTCAAGTGTCAATAGTGAAACGTTCAGACGACCAAAAAAATTTATTTGTGATAAAATTTAGAAATATTAAAAATAAGAATATTGTTATGAGTCATAAAAAATTATGTGAAAATAATCCATTAACAATAGAATTTTATTTTTCTCGTTTAGTCTTTTACTTATCTAAATTATATGAGTTATTTTGATTCGGTACAGACTTTAAGAAGCAAAAAAAGATTTTCAAAACTTATGATCTAAAATAAGTAGTAGATATTTGTATGACTACAAATCATTTCATTAAGAATAAAATTAATATTTTAAAATTAACTTGTTAGTAAATATAGAAATATGACACTCTTTTCATGACTGCTTACAAGAAAAAGTAAGTCATATAAAATAAATTGAGGGAGTATAAGTTTTTAATGGAATTGATAATCCGGATGGGACAGAGGGCTCGTAGTTGATGATTCCCCCCGACCAACAAAATATAAGGCACTTTGGGTGTGTGAGTGCAAAAATTAATTTAATGGATAAACCAAATCAATTTTTTTAATTAATTTTTTGATATTGAATTATTGAGTTAACGATTATTTTATTGAATTGTTGGCTCGATTTCTAGTTTTGTGAATTTTATTAACCATTAAATATATCACCCAATGACATTATATTAAAATTGTCATTTTACTTCAAATCATATACAATGTTGACTTAATTATTAGTTCTATTTTCTAAAATTTAGTATTACTTTCGATCATAGACAACACAAATTAATTTTTCTGTCTCTTTATCACGTCATCCTCCCTCTGCTCCTCACAAATTAGCTAGTGTTAACTTCTCTCTTCTCATTTCTGAACTTGTTTGTGATAAAAATATACAATTAATATTGTTTCGGTAATTTACTACACAAACTTTTAAAAGAAATTCAAATAATTTTGTCTTAAACAAAAGTGATCAATGTAAAATTTGTATTGCACTTATATTCTTGCTATAGATCATTCAATATAATGAACATCGTATAGATATGCTATGAGTATTTTCTCATCGGTTAATTCAAAGATCAAATCATTAAAATAAACAATCAACAATAAGTATTTTACTCTCTCCGACCAACTTTACTTGACCCCTTTTGACTTGACACAGATATTAAGAAGTAGTAAATGATAGGGGTAATTTTACCAAATCACCCTTTGAATGTAATTAATACAATGTATTGAAAAATGTAATAGGAAAAAAACTATAATTAATGATAAGGGTAAATTAGGAACTAAATGTAAAATTATCTCTTGATTTCATAAACTGGACAAGTATT
>JBCEWC010022172.1:0-10136 GCA_038996855.1 Solanum aculeatissimum | reverse complement strand
AGTCACAAAAGATAAATTTGCACCCGGGTCAAGTAAAGCATAAACATCAAAATCAAAGACTTTTAACATACCAGTCATGACGTCCGGAGCCTCATCCACCTCCGGCCGAGCATGAAGAGCATAGAACCTATTGTTTCTGGGAGCACCATCAACCTGGGCCTTCGGCTGCCCCTGACCCACTGGAGCCACTTGATCCCTCTTGGTATTCTTTGGACAATCAGAAATCTTATGATTCATATTTCCACACCCATAGCAAGCACCCGAAGCCCTCATACACTCATCTAAATGTCTTCCCCCACACTGGCCACAATGGGGAGCTCGTGGACCACCCCTAACATGTGCCTTAGGAGGAGGAACACTTGGATTAGCAAGCTTCATGTTCGAACCTTGGCCTTGTTGGAATCGACCAAATCCGTCACCACCCCTAGAGTTAGAGAACCCATCATTAAACCGGACCCTCAATCTGTTCAGCATAAGTCATGAGCCTAGATATATCCATGCCCCGAATAAGCATGACAGTACGACATTCTTTCACAACCAAGTTAGAGGCACCAAAAATGAACTTGTGCATCCTTGCACGAGGATCAGATACTAACATGGGAGCATACTTTGAGAGCTTAGTGAACTTGAGAGAATAGTCCTTCACGGACATGCTACCTTGCTTGAGGTTGGTAAATTCAGTCATCTTGGCTTCCCGAAGTTCAAGAGAGAAGAAACGGTCTAAAAAAATAGAATTGAATTCCTTCCAATCGACCTTAGCATCTTCCATTCTTTCCACCAACCACTGATTATACCACACATGAGCTAAATCCTTCGATTGATAGGCAGCCAATTCAGCCTTCTTCTCAGAACTGACACCCATAATAGTCAACACCTTCATAAGCTCATCAATGAACTCTTGGGCATCCTCATCACCCTTCGAACCAAAGAATTTTGGAGGATTCATGTGGTGAAATCCCTCACCCTAGAAGGTGGAGTGCCACTATTTATGTGATTAGTTGATCGGGCTTGATTAGCCACCACCTGGGCCAACATAGACACCACATTCCGAAATTCAGCGTGAATCACTTGTTCCTCTGTAGGCTCACGAGGGGCTTGTTCCTCATAGAACCTGTCTTGGAAGGGGCTTGTTCCTCCAAAAATATTCAAACGATTCATATCAGGATAAATGTCACAGACCTAGCCACAAAAGAAACGGAAAGAAGATAGTACTGTGAACTTACGAAATGTAAGGCAGAGATTTGTTGTATTATATTTTCACCAGAGAAAGTAGTCAGGTCCTCGTTTCGTCTTTCTGAATTCCTCCTCCTCATGTGTCTACAAATGAGTACTCCTCTACCTTTTCCGCGGTCGTCAGCTCAGTTGCTTTCTCGGTTCTTCAAAGCTACTAGTCATGTCCCTAACTGCTCACCAGTTGGGGTCAATTTCCTTCCTATTGAAATTAAACCTACCAGTAGCAGTAATGCTTCACCTGAGAATGAAGGAATTTCTGGAATTAAAGTGCCCAGGCAAAGATATATTGCCGCTTCTAAATCACAGCTGTTGGATGCCATCACTGCCACTATGTTTAACTCATCTGATGAAGCCCATCAGTTTCGCCATGTATCATTGTACGTTTTGCTTCCTTCAACTCTTTTGTCTTTCCATCACAATCACTCTACATAAAAAATAAATACACATGCTCTATTTCTTTTAAGGTTATTTTTGTATTCACATTGGTGGGATGGGGTTACCATTGGGAAAATCTTACTACACTACTTTATTGATCCAATTATCGGTATTCGAATTGAGAATTTCAACTAGGAGGATGAACCTCAAAAAAGAAAATAGCTATATCAGGGCAATTCCAAGATAGAAGATAAGAAGAAGCAAAACGAAGGAGAGAATTATCATATATCATTGAATGAATTAACAAGTGTCTTACATCTCTAGTTATAGAATTGTAATGGAAGCTAAAGCTAAGAACTATCACAACTAACAGAATAACCACCCTAACAACAGTGAACAGTAATAACTGTTTTTGTGACTGATTAATAATACTAACTACTTTTCAATATTTCTTCCCTATTGCCAGCTGTATTACGATTCATCTAAGCATTGTATTGATACACCCAATGGAAACCACCCTTGTCCTCAAGGGTGAAATGCAGGAAACCTGTGCTGCAACTCAGAGAGAAACTCCCAAGTAGCCTGCGAAGCATCCAAGCCAGACCATTGAACCAAGACTTGAACACAACCTTATTACCCTTTTTGGCCATCCTTCGCACCAGTACAGACTCAGGGATAGGACAATAAGGACTTGAAAGATGTAATATTGGGGGATGAATGACAGTAGGCACCTCATAACACTTTTTTAGTTGAGAAACAGGAAACATTGGATGAATAAGGACATCAGCAGGTAAAAGTAACCTGTAAGCTACTGCACCAACTCTAGAAAGTACCAAGTAGGGACCAAAATACTTTGCAGCAAGAAGCCACTGAAATCTGCCTGTAAGGTTGCAACTTCAAGTAAACCCTATCTCCTTCCTTAAATTGTCTATCAGACCTGTGTTTGTTAGCTTTATCCCTCATGCTTTGCTGTGCTCTAACTAAATGGAACTTAAGCAGTGCGATCACAGCTTCTCTAGCTTCCAGAGATCTATCAACCATGTCAATAGAAGATTCACCAGCTAAGTAAGACAATTGTATTGATGGTTTTTGACCATACAGAACTTCATAAGGTGTACATTTCAAGGAAGATTGATATGTAGTATTGTACCACCATTCAGCAAGTGGTAGTTGAGTAGCCCAAGTAGGAGGACTATCAGAATGAAAACATCTCAAATATGTCTCTAAGGACCTGTTAAGAACCTCAGTTTGACCATCAGTTTTGGGATGGTATGCTGTAGATTTATGTAGCAAAACCCCCTGCACTGTGAATAACTCTTGCCAGAAAGAACTCAAGAAAATGGGATCTCAGTCACTTACTATAGAAGCTTGCATACCATGCAATTTGAAAACATTGTCCAAAACACACTGAGCTACAGATTCAGCAGTGTAAGGATGTGCAATGGCAATGAAGTGACCAGATTTACTGAACCTATCCACCACCACCAAAATGACCTCCTTCCCTTTTGATTTAGGAAGACCTTCAATGAAATCTAGACTGATATCAATCCATACACCATCAGGAATAGGTAATGGTTGAAGTAATCTTGGATAAGCAGCTGCATCATACTTGTGCCTTTGACAAATATCACATTTCTGAATAAAGGTCCTAATGTCAGCTACCAATGACAAATTATAACCTCTTAATAGTTGCATCCATGCCTGCATGACCCCCTTGTGGTGTTGAATGCCACAATTGAATAATAGTTTGTCTTAACTGCAAATGAGATCCTACTATCAGCCTTCCATTCCACCTTAATTGGGAACCAACCCAAGTAAAAATTTTATAAGGCCCAGCTTGTAACTTAAGAATAACAGCTTGCAACTCAGCATCAGATGTCCATGTTTGGCTAATTCTCTCCGGAAGTGTATCATTAGGAGTTAAAAGTGAATTAGCCAATAATTCAGCACTTTGATTTCGTGACAAGACATCAACAACCTTATTATCAGTTCCTTTCTTGAACTCAATAGCAAAATCAAAGGCCATTAATTTAGAAATACCAGCAACCTGAAAATCAGTTTGAATATTTTGCTCAAGGAGGTGTTTTAGTGCCTTTTGATCAGTTCTCACAGTGAAATGTCTTCCCAATAGGTAATGAGACCACTCAGTAACTGCAAATATAATAACTAACAACTCTCTATCATACACAGACATAGCCTGATGCCTAGATGATAATGACTTACTAATATGGGCAATTGGATGCCCTTACTGCATCAGTACAACACCAATTTCTGAACCATTTGCATCAGTCTCAATTATGAAGGGGTCGTTTGGTTACTGTATAAGACACATGTTATTAATGTATAAAAAGTTGCATTAGGTTTTACCATGTTTGGTTGAAATTTTGTATTAAGTATAAAATGCAACATATCTTATACCATGTTTGGTTGGTAGGTTTCAAATGTTGTATAAAAGTTATTCATGTATTACTTTTATACGGTGTTTGGTGGTTTTTATTAATTATACATAACTAAGACCTACTTAACTTATGAGGAAATTTATGTATAATTTTATGCAGAATAGAAAATGGATTAAGTTATGTGGGTATTAGTTATACATGAATTAAATTAATAAAATTACATACTTACCCCTATTTATTCATAAAATTACATACTTGCCCTTAGTTATACATGATTTAAAATAAGACACTCTAACTTAATTAATTAACAAATTAAATTTATGTAATTATTAGTGCACAAAATATTTTTTAACGGAGTAACTCTTTTGATTAAACAAATAATCCAACAAAGTCAGCTCATATAAGCATAAGCAAAGATGGATTTAAAATCTTAAAACAATAAAAATGAAATTATTGATACACACATTGTGTTTAAAAATGAAGAGAAAATTTACTATTAATATTAAATTATTAAGCTTTTGGGGCAACTAGCTGTATGTAACTACAAGAATTGCCTTCATGTGATTTAATTATCACGGACTAGAGCAATGAAAATAATATTTGTTATTGTAAAAAAATATATAAAATAATATATGATGGGATTTTTTTAGGTCACTGTATGATCCTTCTTATAATATGATCTAATTTTTAATACAAAAGAATCACCTTCGATATCGATGAATACCAATCAACGGATCCTAGGAGGTATTTTAATTTGTCCCCAAATTACTGCCAAATTATGTTACTTGTTTTTAACAATTTTCAAGAAAGATTTTACGAAAATGGATATGACACAAATTTTCTTTTCAAAACTCTTGCAAATAAAAGTCAATCTGCATATATCAAATTGTGAAAAATAGATTCATGATCATAAGAACTTCAACACTAGTTTAAAAGTTTTTAAATTTTGTTTCTTAATAATAATAATAATAATAATAATAATAATAATTATTATTATTATTATTATTATTATTATTATAATAACTATTAAAAAAGACTAATTTATTACAAATCAAACTTTCAATAAGAAATAATTCATGTATTGTTATTTCTACATAACTAAATCATGTATAATTAATATATGCATAATTTTTTTCTTGCATAACTTAAACCTCCATAACTTATTCCTATATAACCAATACCTGCATTACTTATTCCTTCATAACTAATACCTGCATGCCCTATGGAGGGAGGTGATAATCAACAAGTATGGGCTGAATGGAAATTGGGTCTCCAACAAGGTGAATAACACTTATGGGGTGTCAGTTTGGAGAACGATACGGAACTTGTGGGATGATCTAAGTAGAAACATAGTCTACAAGGTGGGAAATGGGACTAAGATCCTATTTTGGAAGGACAATTGGAATGGAAATGAGACACCGATGGTCTTATTTCTAGACCTATTTTCTTTGTGCACCAATCCGGAAGAAACAATGGCTGAGGTATGGTCTACTCATGGATGGAATATTGTGTTCAGAAGGCATTTAAATGACTGGGAGATTGGGAGAGTGGCTGAGCTACTACAAGTGCTGAATGACTTCAATGGGTTATCGACAGAAAAAGATTCTATCACATGGAAACACTCTAGAGATGGAAGCCTTTCTGTTAACAAGCTATATATTAAGGAGGTGAAGGAGTATCCAGGTCGCAAGCTCGGTCCCTGGAAACAGATTTGGAGGAACAAGGTGCCAACCAAGATAAGGTATTTCTCTTGGTTGGTTGCCAGAAGAGCATGCTCCACACATGAGAAATTGAAAAGGAGAGGTTTCCATATCACCTCTTGGTGCTCTCTCTGCAATGTTGCTGAGGAAACCAACAACCATCTATTCCTTCATTGTAGAGTGACAACACAATTGTGGAGCCTTTTTCTGGGACTAACTCATACAAAATGAATTATGCCTGAACATACAACAGATCTGATTAGTTGCTGGATCAGTAGAAGGGGGAGAAAATGTAAGAAAACATGGTGGAGTATAATACCATCATGCATTTGGTGGTCTATCTGGAAAGAAAGAAATAACAAATGCTTTCGAAACTAGGCTAATTCAATTGGGAAAGTCAAATGGAATTGCTTGACTACTTTATTTTTGGTGTAAAGAAGAAGGGATAGAAGAAGCTGCACAAATTTTAGATTTTACAGGCTATATGTAATCTATTAGCTTTTTTATTGTTGTTTTGTTTTTCTCTTGTTGGAACCAGTTTTTGGAGGTCTGCGACATATCCTTAATGCTGAGGAATACAACATTACCTTTCTCAAAAAAAAAAAAAAAAACTAATACCTGCATAACTTATTCCTTCATAACTAATACCTGCATAACTTATTTCTACATAACTAATACCTGCATAACTCTAACCAGTAACCAAGTAACCAAATGACCCTGAAGGGTTTATCATAGTCAGGTAAGGCCAGAACAGGTGCAGTCACTAATGCATCTTTGAGAATATGAAAAGCTGTTGTAGCAGTCATTCCACACAACTTATCCTTCTTTAATAATTCAGTGAGGTTTAGCAATGGAGCCAAAATTCATAATGAACCTTCTATAATATCCAGTCAGACCAAGAAACCCTCTCAGTTGTTTGATATTTGCGGGAACAGACCAACCTGTACTGCAGAAATCTTCTTAGGATTTGTTGCTTCCCTTTTAGCAGTAATGACATGACCAAGGTACTCTACCTCAGGTACCCCAAAAGCACACTTAGAACCCTTGGCAAATAGTTGGTGTTGCTTCATCAATTCAAACACAGCTTGTAAATGGTGCACATGAGTTGACATATCCTTGCTGTAAACCAATATTTCATCAAACTAATACTGACCTCCTAAGGAGTGGTTTAAAGACAGCATTCATAAGGCTCTGAAATGAGGAAGGTGCATTTGTAAGGCCAAATGGCATAACCAGAAATTCATAGTGTCCTTCATGAGTTTTAAAAGTTGTCTTATGGGTATCTTCTTCTGTCATCCTTAATTGGTGGTAACCAGCTCTGAAATCAATCTTAGAGAACACTTCAGCTTTTCCCAGTTCATCTAACAAATCCTCAATGCTAGGAATAGGGAACTTGTCCTTTACTGTCACACACAAAGCTTCCAACTTCCATCTTTCTTCCCAACTAGAACTACAGGTGAGGCATAGGGACTAGAACTAGGTTGTATCACACCTTGATCTAGCATTTCCTGCACTAGCTTCTCAATAATATCCTTCTTCATTCTAGGGTATCTATAAGGCCTTTTGTTAACAGGTGTAGTCGAGTCAATGAGTGGTATTTTGTGATCAAAGATAGGCTATGAGGGGGCAATGTAGTAGACATATCAAAGATGCACTTGTACTGTTCTATTAGAAAAGTCAAATTAGGATGCATATCAGTACCTTGAGTTACTTGTATTCTGTTGCATTGCCAACCAGAGTTTGAATCTGTCACCAAAGATTGCATAGACTTGAACCAATTCATCACTCTTCTTGTTCAAGGACTGGGCCTTGGTGGGCTTGATCTGACTACTGGCTTGTCTTAAAACAAGTTTCCTCCCCGTATGCACAAACTCAATAGTTCTATTTTTGAAATCAAACAAAATCCGACCCGAAGTGTTTAACCATTGCACACCCAACACTATGTTAACATTTCCTAATGGTAGTAGTAGGAAGTCTGAAGAAAAAGTTGTACCCTGTAATAACCATTTCAGATCTGTACATACTGTAGCAGTTTGAACCTTCCTACCTTCAACCACACTTACTGATTGCTCATGTATAGGCAAACCTTTTGCTATGGACTCATCAATGAAATTATGAGTACTACCTGTGTCAATGAGCACTTGTAGAGGTTGTTTCTCATGGTATCCAGTTACTCTGATGGTTTGATAACCTGCACTTCCAGTAAATGCTTGTAAGGAAATTGCCATGCACTCGTCCACCTGTAGCACTTCTTCCTCCATGATTACCTCTCCTTCTGGAACTTCAATCATATACAACTGTTTCTTGGTTTTACAAACGTGTCTACGGGTTTACTTCTCATCACACAAGAAACACGATCTTTCAGCCCTTTTTTCATCCATCTCAACAGCAGTCAATAATCTTATACCAGCATTACCATTACCTAACCTGTTAGCATTTGGTTCACAAGGTTTCTTGATAGTTATTCTAGGTCTTTGTACACTCTGAAACATAGATGGAGTAGAGAGAAGACCACCTTGATTCGTGCTAGTATTACTCATTCCCCAAGATTTTACCTGAGCATCAAAAACCTCTTCCTGCAACTTAGCTAACTTGTAAGCTTGCATTAAGGTTTTAGTTGCTTGAGTTTTAATAGCCTTGTTATTCTCTCGTTTCAACCCTCCTAAAAAACAACTAATGGCATTTTCATTCGACAAATTAACCCCATTCAATGCCTCTGCGGCAGACAAAATGAGAGAAGCGACACTGCGATGGTTTGGGCATGTGCAGAGAAGAAGTGTTGATGTTCCTGTCAGGAGGTGCGAGAGGATGGATTTAGGGGTTACGTGGAGGGGTAGAGGTAGATCGAAAAAATATTGGGGGGAGGTGATTAGACAGGATATGGCACAACTTCGTATCACCGAGGACATGCCCTTGGATAGAAAGGAGTGGAGTTCGCGTATTAGGGTAGAAGGTTAGGAGGCTAGTAGGGATAGGTTGATGTCGGGCCTTGTGTTATATTAGGTTAATATAGGTAGTCGGGTCGTTTTATATTGTGTTATTGTTCGTCATTTATTTTGTTACCTTTCTTGTCTTTATAAATTTTCATTTGTTGTCCACTCTAGTCATTATTTCATATCTAGTATTTTCTGCTTCTGGGACGCTATTTTTGAGATGAGGGTCTTTTGGAAACCACCTCTCTATCTCTATGAGGTAGTGGCAAGGTCTGCGTACATTTACCCTCCCCAGACCCCACTTGTAGGATTCCACTGGGTATGTTGTTGTTGTTGTAAATTAACCCCATTCAATAACCTATCAAACTCAGCCTGATATGATTAACATCACCAGGTTGTTGTAGATTCTTAATGGATTCCATGGGATCTTCAAAACCTTCTCCAAAATTTTCATTAACTGCCAACACATATGCAGACCAAGAAGGGTCTATAGCTGAATTTTTAGATCAAGCATGATCTATGACAAGCAATAGCTTCACTATCCAAATGGATAGAGGCTACTCTCATCCTCTGATCATATGAAATTTCATCCATGGCAAAAATTGATCCACTTTATATAACCATGTCCTCAAATCCAACCCTGAAAATCTAGGAAAATCAAGTTTAGAACATCGGGTTAGGAATTTACCATTAGATAGTTGGAAATTCCCAGTTGTATTGCAAAAACCTTGATCTCTGTCTCCACCCACAGATGATTCAGCTCTATTTTGGTCATCTCCTTATCCCTCTGTTTCACAGCCCCTAGGGCTTGCTTGATTCCATTAATTCCTTATCCGTCTGTGTATTTCGATCATTCATATTCACCATGCTTTCCATAAGCTTCTGCAATTGTTGCTGTATCTGTGATAATTTTCCATTCATTTCCTCTGAAGATTTTTCTTTATTTTTGTCATGAGCAACCATGATTTCTTAGCCGAGGATTAATGGCTCTCATACCAATTGATCCAATTATCGGTAATTGAACTGAGAATTTCAACTAGGAAGATGAACCTCGAAGAAGAAAATAGCTATATCAGGGCAATGCTGAAATAGAAGCTAAGAAGAAGCAGAACAAAAGAGAGAGAAGAGAGAATTATCATATATCATTGAATAAATTAACAAGTGTCTTACATCTCTATTTATAGAATTGTAATGGAAGCTAAAGCTAGAAACTATCACAACTAACAGAATAACCACCCTAACAACAGTGAACAGTAATAACTGTTTTTTGAGACTGATGAATAGTAGTAACTACTTTTCAATATTCCTTCCCTATTGCCAGCTGTATTACAATTCATTTAAGCATTGTATCATTTATCTACCTGCTGTATTTTGTATGCATGTGATAGGAGACATCCTTTGTTGGATGCCTATTCAGAAAGCTAAGAGCTCCTTTTATAGTGGAGAAGAGTTGAGTTAAAATGGAGTCTTATCCCTGAGAAGTGGGGGGGGGGGGG
>JBCEWC010022171.1:0-10137 GCA_038996855.1 Solanum aculeatissimum | reverse complement strand
AGCCTAAGTATGGATATGGATTTGATCATGTTTTGATTTGGCTAATGATGCATGATTTTGAAAAGAATGTCAACTCTTCATTTGAAAAGCTTTCATGGATATATATATGTATTCCCGTGGGATAAGGCTTAGTATCGAGGGATTGGAGTAGGGGTGGACTATCTCCAAGGGTCCATACTCCTTTCTGTCAAATCATGTGCCAACATTGGATTTCTCCCTAGATGGGATGACTTGTTTGTTTCCCCTTGTTGAAGGGTGATTAGGTACCTACCTGGCAAGTAGTCCGGATCCAAGTAGTAGCTCGCTCGGGTCTCCTCTGGTGTCGGTTGAGGTCACATCCCTGCTATAATATGATCTTAGGTTGCATTTCATGCATCATGTCATGGCATATTATTATAATATATCCCTCTTGGCTATGTGCATTTCTTTCGTGTCACTTGTCCCCTTGCCATCTCGTTTGGTCATATTATATTGTCATATGCATGCATGCCCGTATATTTAGTACATATTTTGTGCTAACCCATACTCTTTATCTACATGTTCTAACCATGTAGGGACCGATGATGACTTCTATCTTTCGGTGGACGACGAGTGATATATTTGGAGTTACTAGCTTGTGGTGAGCCCTTTTGTTCAAGGGTGATAGCCACCTTCTATATTCTTTATATTAGTTTGTTTCCTTATTTCATGTATTGAGGGTGAGCCCCAAACATTGTCGAGGCGTCGCTCTTTCTTATGTAGAGGCAATATTGGACATGTTAAACTCTTACACGTTGTATTATGTTATTTTGGGATGTTATGACTATTGAGATTATGTTATGGATATGATGTTCCTATTACGTTTATACTTATGTTCATGGGATTGTTATGTGGAAAGTCTCTTAACCCGGTATACCCCCATAGCTTGAGTCCTATTTACCCGCCCCTTAGAAATACTTGCTATGTGTTATGTGATTCATGATCTTCCCCTTTTTGGCAACATCTCCATAGCTTGAGTCCAAAGCCCCGTTTTCCCTAGAATTATGTGTTATGTGTTTACGCTTCTGCACTTCAAACCGATGATGTGAGTGATGATGCTATGATGACTTGATTGATATCCTTCGAGTTCTCCTTAGCCATGTCACATCTAGGACCCACTTTTGGGTCGTGATATAGATGGTATCAGATCCCTAAGTTTATAAGTGATCCTCAGAGTCCAACATGCTGCATCACTTAGAGTCTCGTTCATGGGTGTGATGCGCGCCATACCTATAAGTGAGAGGCTATGAAGACATTTTAGGAACTTGTCCCTTCATTGTCTCTTGTGTCGAGCCTTATACTATTTCTAAGATTCTCTAAACTCTTGGTTCTTGTCGTTCTTTCAAAATATGTCTCCCAGAAGAGCTCCCTTCCCCCGTCAAGCTCCCGAATTTGAGGAAAAAGCCCCTCGGGCACCGGTAGAGGAGCAAGTGACTCATGCTGAGTTTAGGAATCTGGTATCTATGTTATCCCAAGTTGTGGCCAACCAATCCCGGTCAACACATCTTGTGAATGTTGGTACTCTGGCTTCTAGGGTAAGGGATTTCACCCGGATGAACCCTCCGTAGTTCTTTGGGTCGAAAGTTAATGAAGGTGCTCAAGAGTTCATTGATGAACTCACCAAGGTGTTGACCATAATGGGGGTGAGTTTAAAAGAGAAAGCCGAGTTGGCCGCGTATCAATTGAAGGATGTGGCCCAAGTGTGGTACCTCCAATGGTTGGTTGAAAGAGTTGTGGATGTCAAGGTTGGGTGGGAGGAGTTTAAAGTGGCCTTCCTTGACCGATTCTTTTTTCTTGAGCTTAGAGAGACAAAATGACTGAGTTCATCAATCTTCGACATGGTGGAATGACTGTGAGGGATTATGCTCTCAAATTCACTAAGCTCTCCAAGTATGCTCCAATGCTTGTATCCGATCGTCGTGCAAGAATGCACAAGTTCATCTCTGGTGTCTCTGATTTGGTTGTGAAGGAGTGTCGTACGGCTATGCTTATTCAGGAGATGGACATCTCAAGTCTCATGACTTATGTCGAGTAAATTGAGGGAGAGAAACTTAAGGAAAGGAGAGTGCATAAGGCTAAGAGGGCCCGACTTGATGGTGGGTTCTCCAACTCCAAAGGAGGTAGTGGGTTCGACCGATTTCAACAAGGACAAGGTTCAAAAATGAGAATTGCTAATCCAAGGGTGCCTCCTCCTAAGGCACAAGTTGGGGGTGGTCCTTGTATTCCTCGTTGTAGTCATTCTGGTGGTAATCACATGGGTAAATATAGAAGAGCTACGGGTGCTTGCTATGGGTGTGGTAGTTTGGAGCATAAAATCTCTAATTGCACAAAGAATGTGAGGAAGGATCAAGCGGCTCCCGGTGATAAAGGGGAATTGAAAGCTCCGATTGGTAGTGCTCCTAGAAACAACCAATTCTATGCTCTTCATGCCCGTCAAGAGGTAGAGGAAGTTCCGGACGTCGTGACTGGTATGTTAAAAATCTTTGATTTTGATGCTTATTCTTTACTTGATCCGGGTGCATATTTATCTTTTTTGACTCCTCTGTTGGCTGTTAAATTTGGTTTGAGTCCTGAAACTCTAAGGGAACCTTATTCGGTGTATACTCCTATGGGTGAGTCTATCGTTGCCCGAAATGTGTATCATGGTTGTCTTGTTTCTGTGTTGCATAAAGTGTTCCCCTGTGATCTTGTAGAACTTGAGATGTATGATTTTGATGTTATCCTTGGGATGGATTGGTTTCATGCATTGTATGCCTCGATTGATTGTAGGACTAGGCAAGTTAGATTCCAAGTTCCTAATGAACCGGTGTTTGAATGGAAGGGTAGTGATTCCGTGGTTAAGGGTCGGTTTATTTATTACCTCAAAGCCCGAAAGATGTTTTGTAAGGGGTGTATTTATCATATTGTGTGGGTTAGAGATGTGGAGAGTGAGTCACCTAAACTTGAATCGGTTCCGGTGGTTAATGAGTTTCCCGATGACTTGCCCGGTATTACTCCTGATAGAGAAATAGATTTTGGTATAGATCTCCTTCTAGATACTCAAACATTTTTTATTCCTCCTTATCGTATGGCCCCGACGGACTTGAAGGAATCAAAATATCAATTGAAAGATTTGCTAGAAAAGGGTTATATTAGGCCGAGTATCTCACCTTGGGGTGCTCACGTGTTGTTTGTGAGAAAAAAGGATGGGTCTCTCCGAATATGTATCAATTATCGGCAATTGAACAAGGTGACCACTAAAAATAGGTACCCGTTGCCTAGAATTGATGATTTATTTGACCAACTTCAAGGAACTACTCACTTCTCCAAAATAGATCTCTGTTCGGGTTATCACCAATTGAAGGTGAGGGAGTGTGATATTCCCAAGATGGCCTTTCAGACTCGTTATGGTCACTTTGAGTTTGTGGTGATGACGTTTGGGTCGACTAATTCTCCGGCGGTGTTTATGGATCGTATGAATTGGTTGTTCAAACTGTTCCTTGATAAATTTGTGGTAGTCTTGATTGATGACATTTTGATCTACTCCCGAGTGAGCAAGAGCATATGGATCATTTGAGAATGATTCTTCAAACGTTGAGGGAAAAGCAATTGTATGCCAAGTTTAACAAGTATGAGTTTTGGTTGGGAGAATTTTCTTTCCTTGGTCATGTAGTATCCGGTGATGGCATTAAGGTTGATCCTAAGGAAACCAAAGCGGTGAAAAATTAGCCTAGACCATTGACTCCTTCGGATATTCGAAGGTTCCTTGGTTTAGCCGGTTATTATAGAAGGTTTGTTGAAGGGTTTTCTTCTATAGCATCTCCTTTGACTAAGTTGACTCAAAAGAAGGGCAAGTTTGTGTGGTCAAATGAATGTGAAAAGAGTTTTCAAACTTTGAAAGATCAACTTACATCGGCTCTGATTTTGACTTTGCCTAATGGGTTAGATGGGTTGTAGTGTATTGTGATGCGTCACGCATTGACTTGGGTTGCGTGCTTATGCAATATGGTAAGGTGATAGCTTATGCGTCCCGACAATTGAAATTGCTTGAACAAAATTATCCAACCCATGATCTTGAGTTAGCGGCAGTGGTATTTGCTTTGAAAATTTGGCATTATTACTTATA
Organism: Solanum aculeatissimum; assembly: GCA_038996855.1. Taxonomy (NCBI): domain Eukaryota; kingdom Viridiplantae; phylum Streptophyta; class Magnoliopsida; order Solanales; family Solanaceae; genus Solanum; species Solanum aculeatissimum. Next base: position 6,014 of record JBCEWC010022171.1, on the reverse strand, counting down.
TGGAGTTCATGTAGATGTCTTCACCGATCACAAGAGCTTGCAATATGTGTTCACCCAAAGATACCGTAATTTGAGGCAAAGAAGGTGGTTGGAATTCCTCAAAGTCTATGATATGAGTGTTCTCTATCACCTCGGCAAAGCTAATATTGTGGCGGATGCCCTCAGTAGGCTTTCAATAGGAAGTGTGACTCATGTGAAAGAAGAGAATAAGGAGATAGTGAAAGATGTACACTGGTTGGCTAGGTTGGGTGTGAGGTTGGCCGAATCCAATAATGGTGAAATTCGTGTTCAAGGTGGATCCGAGTCTTCCTTGGTAATTGATGTTAAGAAGAAACAATACTTAGATCTTTCCTTGGTAGAGTTGAAAAAGTTGATTGCCGATGGGAAGATAGAGGTTTTTTCTTAAGGTGGAGATGGTGTTCTACTGTATCAAGAGCGTTTGTGTGTTCTGGAGGTTGATGGTTTAAAGGAGATGATCATGAACGAGGATCATAATTCTCAATATTTTATTCATCCGGGGTCTACCAAAATGCACCGAGATTTGAAAGAGTTGTATTGGTGACATGGTATGAAGAAAGACATAGCCAAGTCATATCGAAATGTCCGAATTGCCAACAAGTAAAAGTGGAACATCAAAGGCTCGGTGGTTTGACCCAAGACATTGAAATTCCTATTTGGAAGTGGGAAGATGTGAACATGGACTTTGTGGTTGGGTTACCCCGTACTCGGAGACAATTTGATTCCACATGGGTTGTGGTTGATAGAATAACTAAGTCGGCTCACTTCTTAACAGTTAAGACTACCTATAGTGCCGAGGAGTATTCTAAAGTGTATATTCGGGAGTTGGTAAGATTGCACGGTGTGCCAAGGTCTATCATATTGGATCGTGGTACTCAATTTACTTCTCATTTTTGGAAGTCTTTTCAAAGGAGACTTGGTACTAAGTTCAAGTTGAGCACCACATTTCATCCTCAAATCGATGGACAAACCGAAAGGACAATTCAAACCTAAGAGGACATGTTAAGAGCTTGTGTGTTGGAATTCAAAGGAAATTGGGATGATCATCTACCTCTCATTGAATTTTCCTACAACAATAACTTTCATGCTAGCATCGATATGGCTCCATTTGAAGTTTTTTATGGTAGGAGATACAGATCTCCGGTTGGTTGGTTTGAAATAGGTGAGGCGGCCTTGTTAGGCCCGAATTTGGTTGTTAAGGCCATTGAAAAAGTGAAGGTTGTTAGGAAAAGGTTGAAAATAGCTCAAAGTCGCCAAAGGTCTTATTCGGATGTTAGGAAGAGGGATCTTGAATTTCATGTTGGTGATTGGGTGTATGTGAAGGTGTCCCCCCATGAAAGGCATTTTGGCAAAAATGGCAAGTTGAGCCCCCGGTACGTCGGACCTTATGAGATTGTGGAGCGTGTTGGCAACGTGGCTTATAGGTTGGATTTGCCTTTGGACATGAGCTCCATTCATTCGGTATTCCATGTGTCTATGTTGAGGAAGTTGGTTGGTGACCCTAAAACAATCACACCTTTGGAGGGTGTGACTATTGAGGAGAATTTGACTTATGAAGAGGTACCGGTTGAAATTTTGGATAGGCAAATGAAGCAACTTTGAAACAAGGATGTATCTTCGATCAAGGTGCTTTGGAGGAACCAAGACGTGGAGAGTGCAACGTGGGAAGAGGAGTTAGACATGATGGAGCAATATTACTATCTTTTCCAATCTACTCAAGCCTAAGGTACTAGGTTCTATCCTTGTATGGTCCTAATTCTTTAAATTGTTGAGTTTCATGACATTGCATGCATACATAAGCACGAAAATGATTTAAATAATGTTTTGACATGAGTTCTGAAAGAGTTTTGAAATGATGCATTATTCATTATAAGTTTGATGAAAATGTTTCTTGTTTGATTGTTGTCCACAAGCCGTAGCTTTAGCTCATTCGTAGACAAATGTTTTCAAAGGGGAGATGATGTAACAATCCAAAAAAATTTGAACTTCGTGATGGTTGGTCAAGTTTAGTGTTAAACTGGTCGTGGTTGAATTTTGGTAGCCATGGGTTATATTTAAGTGGCCAAATTCAAAAGGGGCATAGGATCTAATTAAATTACGAATTACCCATTAATGAAACGGATTAATTCACTGAAAACAGTGCCACACGGAAGGGCTACAGTGCCCGTATACATGCTCATGGGTATGTATACAACCCATGACTACAATAATTCAACCATGACGAATCCAATACTAACCTTGACCAACTATTACGAAGTTCGAAAATTTTTGGGCCGTTACATGATCTCCCCCTTGGGAAAATTCATCCTCAAATGGGCTAACACTACGGCTTAAGGATATCAATCAAACAAGAGATATTTTCATCAAAACGTATAACGGATCATGCATCATTTCAAAAGTCATTCAAAAATCATGTCAAAACATCATTTAAATCATTTTCGTGCTCATGTATGCATGCAATGTCATGAAACTCAAGAAGCAAAGAATTAGGATCATTAGAAAGGATAAAACCTAGTACCTTAGGCTTGAGTAGATTGGAAGATATAGGGATATCGCTCCATCATGTCCAACTCCGCTTCCCACGTTGCACCCTCAACGTCTTGGTTCCTCCAAAGCACCTTTACCGAAGCTACCTCCTTGTTGTGAAGCCGCTTCACTTGCCTATCCAAGATTTCAACTGGCACATCTTCATAGGTCAAATTCTCCTCAACCGTCACACCCTTCAAAGATGTGATTGCTTTAGGGTCACCAACCAACTTCCTCAACAAAGACACATGGAACACCAGATGAATGGAGCTCATGTCCAAAGTCAAATCCAACCTATAAGCCACCTTGCCTATCCACTCCACAATCTCATAAGGTCCGACGTACCGGGGGCTCAACTCTCCCTTTTTGCCAAAATGCATGATGTCTTTCATGGGGGACACTTTCACATACACCCAATCACCAACATGAAATTTAAGATCCCTCTTCCTAACATCCGAATAAGACTTTTGGAAACTTTGATCGGTCTTCAATTTCTCCCTAATCAACTTCACTTTTTCAATGGCCTCAACAACCAAATCCTGGCCTAACAAGGCCGCCTCACCTATTTCAAACCAACCCATTAGATATCTACATCTCCTACCATACAAAGCTTCAAAAGGAGCCATACAAATCCTAGAATGGAAGCTATTGTTGTAGGCAAACTCGATGAGAGGTAGATTATCATCCCAATTTCCTTTGAATTCCAACACACAAGCCCTCAACATGTCCTCCAAAGTTTGAATTTTCCTTTCGGTTTGAGGTTGAAATACGGTGCTAACCTTGACCTTAGTACCAAGTCTCTTTTGAAAAGACTTCCAAAAATAAGAAGTAAATTGAGTACCACGGTCCGATATAATAGACCTCGGTATACCATGCAATCTGACCAACTCCCAAATATATACCTTTGCATACTCCTCAGCACTATAGGTAGTCTTAACCGGTAAGAAGTGAGCCGACTTGGTCATCCTATCAACCACAACCCATATAGAATCAAAGTGTCTCTGAGTAAGGGGTAACCCAACTATAAAATCTATGTTCACATCTTCCCACTTCCAAGTAGGAATTTTGATATCTTGGGTCAAGCCACCGGGCCTTTGATGTTCCACCTTTACTTGTTGGCAATTAGGATATTCCGACACAAACTTGGCTATGTCCTTCTTCATTCCATGCCACCAATACAACTCCCTCAAATCTCGATAAATTTTGATAGATCTCAGATGAATAAAATATTGAGAGTTGTGAGCCTCTTTCATGATAATCTCCTTTAAGCCATCAACATCCAAAACACATAATCGGTCTTGGTACTGTAACACACCATCTCTCCCTCAGGAGAAAACCTCAATCTTTCATTCGGAAGCCAACTTCTTCAATTCAACTAAGGAGGGATCCAAGTCTTGTTTTACCTTAACATCCAGGACTATCGACGACTCGTATCCACCATGAACAAGAATTCTACCATTGTCGGATTTGGCCAACCTTACACCCAATCTAGCCAAATGGTGCACATCTTTCACTATCTCCTTTTTCCCTTCATCCACATGTGATACACTCTCCATGGAGAGCCTACTAAGAATGTCCTCCATAACGTTACCCTTGTTGGATGATAAAGGACACTCATATCATAATCCTTAAGAAGTTCCAACCATCTCTTTTGCCTCAAATTAAGGTCTCTTTCGGTAAACACATATTACAAACTCTTGTGATCGGTGAAAACATCCACATGAACCTCATACAAATAATGTCTCCAAATTTTAAAAGCAATCACCATCGCTACCAAATCAAGATCATGGGTTGGGTAATTTTGCTCATGCACCTTCGATTTTCGAGACACATAAGCTATCACCATACCATGTTGCATAAGCACACAACCCAAACCAATATGCGACGCATTACAATATACCACAAATCTATCTAACCCATTTGGTAAAGTCAAAATCGGAGCCGATGTAAGTCGATTCTTCAAAGTTTGGAAACTCATTTCATATTTGTTCGACCACACAAACTTGGCCTTCTTTTGAGTCAACTTGGTCAACAGGGACGTAATAGAAGAAAATCCTTCAACAAACCTTCTTTAATAACTGGCTAAACCAAGGAAACTCCAAATGTCTGAAAGAGTCAACGGTCTAGGCCAATTCCTCACCGCTTCGGTTTTCTTAGGGTCAACCTTGATGCCATTGCTGGACATCACATAACCAAGGAAAGCAACTTCTCCCAAGGTTTGAAGAATCATCCTCAAGTGATCCATATTCTCCCAATCACTTCGGGAGTAAATCAAAATGTCGTCAATGAATACCACCACAAAATTATCAAAGAACAGCTTAAACACCCGATTCATAAGGTCCATAAACACCGCCAGAGCATTAGTCAACCCAAACGACATCACCATAAATTCAAAATGACCATAACGAGTCTGAAAGGCCATCTTGAGAATGTCACACTCTATCACCTTCAATTGGTGATAAGTCGAATGAAGATCTATTTATGAGAAGTGAGTAGCTCCTTGAAGTTGGTTGAACAAATCATCAATTCTAGGTAATGGGTACCTATTCTTAATGGTCACCTTGTTCAATTGTCGATATACACATTTGGAGCGACCCATTCTTCTTCCTCACAAACAACGGGAGCACTCCAAGGTGAGATACTCAGCTTAATATAACCCTTTTCCAGCAAATCTTTCAACTAATCTTTCAATTCCTTCATCTTCGTCGGGGCCATACGATAAGAAGGGGTAGAAATAGGTTGAGTATCCGGAAGGAGATCTATACTAAAATATACTTCTCTATCAGTAGGAATACTGGGAAAGTCCTCAGGAAACACGTCGGGAAACTCATCCATATCTCTAACCTGCACAATGTGATAAATGCGCCCCTTACAAATCATATTTCGGGTTTTGAGGTAGAAAATAAATTGACCCTTAACCATGGAATCACTACCCTTCCACTCCAACATAGGTTCATTGGAAACTTGAAATTTAACTTGCCAAGTCCTAAAATCAACCAAGGCATACGATGCCTGCAACCAATCCATCCCAAGGATAACATCAAAGTTATACATCTCAAGTTCTACAAGGTCACCGGGGAACACTTTATGCAACACAGAGATAGGATAACCATGATACACTTTCCGCGAAATAATAGACTCACCCACGGGAGTATACACCGAATAAGGTTCCCATAAAACTTTGGGACTCAAAAAAAATTTAACAAGCAATAGAGGAGTCACAAAATATAAATTTGCACCCAGATTAAGTAAGGCATAAGCATAAAAATCAAAGACTTTTAACATACCAGCCACGATGTCTAGAGCTTCCTCCACCTCTTGCCGGGCATTAAGAGCATAAAATTTGTTATTCCTGGGAGCACCACCAATCGGAGCTTTCGTATCATGACCTGGATAGGGGCCTAGATGTGACATGGCGAAAGAGAACCCAAAAGTCCTCGATCAAGCCATCATAGCATCATCACACACAT
>JBCEWC010022170.1:0-10138 GCA_038996855.1 Solanum aculeatissimum | reverse complement strand
CATCCCCATAGCTTGAGTCCCAAGTCCCAAATCCCTTAGAGCTTATGTGTTATGTGTTTAGCTTTCGCGCTTCCGAATCGATGATGTGTGTGATGATGCTATGATGGCTTGATCGAGGACATTCGGGTTCTCCTTCGCCATATCAAATCTAGGCCCCCTATCCGGGTCGTGACACTATGTAACAGAGACCTAACCACTAGATTTCAAGCCAAGAGAGGCCTGAGGCAAGGAGATCATATGCCACCCTATCTCTTTATACTGGCTATGGAATACCTGAACAGATCATTAAATTAAAGCAACTTTGTTATAACCCTTCATTCAACTACTACCCCAGGTGTGCTTAGATGAAGCTAGTGCATATTTTCTTTGCGAATGATCTTCTTATGTGTTGTAGAGTATATAACATCTCAGTCCAGTTTATGACAGAGTAATTTGAGCATTTTTAATGGTCTCAAGGTTGAAGGCAATTCTAGATAAAAAGTTCTTTGTATGTTGTAGGTGTTTCTATAGATGATACTAATCAGCTTCTAAGTGAAATGCAGTTTATTCTAGGAAAAACTCCATTCTAATACTGGGGGTACCTTTGGCCTCATTGAAGTTGGCTATCAGCCAATGCATGCCCTTGGTGGATGAGATTATGGCAAGAATTAAGCGTTGGATTCTAAACTCTGGTCTTATTGGGGTAGATCGCAGTTGATAAAAGGTATTTTATTTGAGTTGTAAACTTATCGAGCTCAAGTCTTTTTGATGCCAAAGGAGATTCTATCATTGATTCCCAGTATATGTAGGAATTTCTTCTAGATGGGGAAATAATAAATATTCAAGAAGAGCTTCTATAGCTTGGAAATTAATTTGTCAACCTAGGTCGTTCAAAGGATTGAATATATTGGACCTTTTTCCTTTGGAATAAGGCTACACTTTATAAGTTACTCTAGGCAGTGTCCAAGGACAATGAAATTCTATGGGTGCACTGGATTCATCATTTGTACATAAAGGGTAAGGACATCAACACAGTGAGTACTCCCAAACATGTTTATTGTCTTGTCAGGAAAATCTTGGATATTAGTGAGTGGTGGGAGGATGCTTATAATGTTGCTAGAACATTGGGTAAGTACTCTATAATGGGAAGTTTTAGCATAAAAAATGCTTATCTTGCAATGCTTCCTAAATACCCTAAACTCATATGGAAAAAACTAGCACGAGTTATTGCCACAACATTATTTTGTGATGTGGTTGGCACTACACAAAAGGCTGCAATAGTGGACAAGCTATGTAGATATGGCATTCAGCTTGATATAGAGTGTACCTTGTTTTCATCTTAAGAAGAAGAGTCTAAGAACCATCTGCAATACATGCCACTAAAGGAAAGTCCTTTATGCTTGAGTTTTTATTCGCAGTTTTGATCTATAATGTATGGATCAAAAGGAATAAAAGGAGATTCAAAAATGAAAGAGATTGTAAGGATAGAGGCAAAGAAATAGCTCTACAAATATATATCAAGGGGCAAAAGTAGGCCAAGTAGACCACTGTTCTGGCTAAACTCAACAAATACCCTGATAGCCACTTATCTACCCCTGTACATGGAAGCTTACCAGTTATGAAGTGCAAATCATTATAGTTAGTGATAGCTCATAGCATAGCTATATTGTTGCATTTGATATTTTTTTTAGGATCTAACTCTAGAGTCTAATGAGTTAGTTTCACATATATGATCACTTGGTTAAGAGAATTTTTTCTTTTCACAAAAAAATAATAACATATCAACTAATATTGGCGGGAGGGAGTGACTTGTATTGAAGGGCGTGCTTGTCTTACCTCATTTTAGCTGTTTGTAAGGTTGGAAAGTCCTTTTCCACTTCCTACCTTATATTCTTTCAGCCTAATTCTTAACCAATTTCTTTCTTCTTGAAACCTACTCAAAAGAGACATGGCCAACCAACACTCACTATTAATTTTATTTCTTAATGCTTTTGAACCAACTCTTTTTTTATTTTCTTTTACCCAATATTTAATTATTCTGCTTCGCTGGAACTAAATGATGCCCTCAAAATAGCTGAACACGATTAATAATTAAGTCATGCTGGTGGATTAGTTTAATATTCCCTTCTTCGAATCAAAAATAATTGCGCTTAAGAATTAATAAAAAAAAAATCCTTGCATCTCTTTCGAAAACATATATTGAGACTTTGTTTTTTCTTTAGTTTTTCTAAGGTCTTCTTTGAGGAAAAGGCGAAATAGACTTTATATATTTTGTATTAAGAATAAAGCATTTATTTACACTTATCTATAAGTACTTAAATTGGAAATAATACTAGCTAGCTTACCCCACCTACGTATGGATCAATCATACTAATTACACAAAGAGAGAATTAATAATTGTCAGCTTATAAAGTAAGCATGACAAATAGTTTTAGCTTCCTTTTTCAATTCTTTAATGTAATGTAGCACAAAGTCTATAAAACTTTATAATAATGGAAATATGAAAAAGCTAGCACCATCATTTCTCTTCTTTTCCATCATCGTCGTCTGTTCTTTATTCATTTGAGTTGAATTTCTTCTTCCAATATTAATATTGATCAGAAAACTTAATAGAAGGAATTAAAGATGGATTGTTCGATATGTAGCGGGATGCCATTTATTTTAAGGCCACCGAGGAATACAATATGCTTAGCTTGTTATGAGGGAGCTAGAACAATAATTACGTTGACGACCAACAAGGTTGATCATATTGAAAACACAAAAGGAATTGATAATAAAACAGTAACTGGACTACTTTCTGCTTCTTCATCCAATCCATCTATTAAGGTATATATCATCATCTACTATATTCAATTTCTCATGGTTGCTTATAATACATTATTTGTTCATAAATATGTTTTTTCTTTTTCTTTCAAGTGGTGTTTATTTATTTTTGTGCCAAAGAGGATTCCCTCCATCATAAATGGCAGTAACAATTATAGTTAACAAAAAAAGCAAAAAAAAGAACAGTTTTCGACCCCAAGCCTAGACTTTTTTTTACAATTTCACATTATATTATTGTCCTTCGATGATGGTGGGTGTTGTGTAGCAATTTGTAACAGTCTAGGCTTGCACGACGACGTTTAATCCTAGAAAGTCTCATAACAATATGTGAGTGATGTTGCGCATATAAAGAAGCTAGTCTTATGTTCTTAAAAATGTGGTTAATGATGTGTGAATCTAGGACCAAACGGACATTATCAGTTGTAGGCTCCATTGTTAGACATTTTCAAGGTGAAAGAAAGAAGATTGGGAGAAAGTTATATCTCCTTTATTTTTTTACTGCTAATTTTAATTATAAATAAGCATGGAGACTGAAGTTATTCTTTAAGGAGAGAAATTTGAAAAGTATAGCGTGCAAAAATAATTTGCAAAGCAGTAGCTTAAGGCTAAACTTATGCAGCACAAAGAGAAATTGAAATACACAATATATATGTTGCTTGCCTTCAAACCTTTTTGTTTTACTACTTGCTTGTTTATATGTCATAAATAAAGGAATTTAATGTACTACAATATACTCCATCTGTTCCAAAGTAATGGCATGGTTAATTAGCAGTTAAAAGATACCTTTGTGTAATTTTGCTCTATTTTTAATATTGATATGACTATTGTTTTCTTGATTTTTTATACTTTTTGTTGGGGGTCGAGGGTCTCAAAGTTCACATATTTAGAAGGAGACTTGTCATTTAAAAGTAGAAATATATTTGATATAATTCCCGTTTAAATAATAATGACATTCTTTATTTTTTTAATTTATTTTTTAAAAAATTATCTCCTTTTTTTTTATAATATTTTTGTTTTAACTTTTCATATGACATTTTCAAAACTATAAGATTAAAGGATATTTTAATATATTTTACATAATTTTAATTTAGAATCACAAAATTTTAAAAAATATATTTTCTTAAATTTCATATCAAATCAAATCAAATTAAATCATTTTTTTTTTTTGGGAAAGGTAGTACATAAAACAAAAATAAATTGTCCGACTCTTCAACTAGTAATCATGCCATTCTATCTTAAAACTGTGAAGCAATTAATTAATTAAAAAAAAATGGGGCTTTCTATACAACTGAAAAGCCACATCTTTAAAACAATTATTTGAAGTGACATCAAAATATCGTTTATTTTGCTTTAGTGTTGGATCTCAGAGTAATGAATTATTACAGGGATTTGGAAATGCGTTGAAATGGGTGAAAGAAATGAAGGAGATGGAGGAGGAATTAAAGGAGAAGCTGAATTATCTTAGTGGTTTTGTTGTTGCCTTGAGAGATCATATTCATACAGATATTTTAATTAAGCCTGGGAATGATGCTCCCTCAATACCAGCACATAGAGCTCTTCTGGTAATATTTATATATTTTTCATCTCTTTTTTAAAATTATTTTCTCAATGAAAACGATGAAAAATACTCTTAAACTAGTAGTTAATAATCTTAAGTAACAATAAATCTTTTTTAGACCAAACTATGAACAGCATGGTTATAATTTTTAGATACTAAACACTAAGCATATTTTTATCCCGGTGACGGATAATTTTGACTCTTTTTAGTTTCCTCCATTTAATAATCAAGCAATCTCATGAATGGAACAGGCAGCAAGATCTGATATCTTCAAAAACATACTGGACTCAGATGGGTGCAAAGCTCCACCAAGTGACGGCACAATAACCTTGGCGGAACTAAACTACGATGAATTAGAGTGTTTATTAGAGTTCCTCTACACTGGAGATTTGCCTAAAGAGAAGGTGGAAAAACACGTTTATTCATTATCAATTGCAGCAGACAAGTACGAAATCCCCTTCTTGCAGAAATTCTGCGAGAATCAAATGTTGGAATCATTGAACACATCCAATGCTCTCGATGTTTTAGAGATTTCGGACACTTGTTCTAATCAGTCTTTGAAGGAGACATCCTTAAATTTCATTGTTAAGAACATGGAGGACATTGTGTTTACATCTAGATTTGATGCATTTGCACTCAAGAATCCTCATCTAACTGTACAGATTACTAGGGCATCTTTTATAGACATTAAAAATAGAAGGCTTGCTGTTTGATTAATTGTTGCGTTAGTATCACTATAATTGTATTGCTACACAAACACCTGCATGAACGCATGAGATGAAAGAAATTGTCAAGTTATACAATATTATTGCTAGCTTCCTGGTTAATTACTTCCGTAATCTAATCTTCTTGTACTGTAATTAGTCTTGGGCTCGGCCCAATAAATTATGTGCTTGATGGGCTTGTCGCTAGGTGATGTTCTTCAACATTGGGCCTCAAACCATATCATAGGCCAGGACTTTGTGCTATCCAAGCCCAAAAAGGCCCAATTAAATCCCTGGTGTGGTGTTCGAACTTAATATCAAGTCAAGTTTCTTTATGAAAGTATGAATATGAACTCAATTCATTTCCTAACTTAAGATTTTGAACCAGTTTAAATTGAGCATAAATATGAAAGTATGACCATGAACTTATTCATTTCCTAATCTAAAATTTTGAGCCAATTTAAATTGAGCATAAATTTACTAATATATACATATATACAAAAAGTTGAGGACAAAAATTACGAGTTCGGTTCACTTCATAAAAAATTATCATCCTAAATTTTCCTTTTGAGTTGTTTTGACATACTAATTCGATGAATCTAACAAGGATGCAAGTGGATATCGGCAAGGCGGGGCGGGGCGGGTTATCAAAGTTTTCATTTTCTCCTAGTGCTCTGTCTGAATGGAATTGGAATACGAGGGGTTCGTAAGTAGAAAAGGGTGATGGTGCTCATTCAGTGTGTCCCATGTTTGAATGAAAAGGAAGGGAACCATAAAGGGACTAATAAACTATCGCTCTCCATCATCCATACTTCCATATTTCTCCTTTCTACTCCCCAAATTCTTGTTTTACAATATTTACTCAATTTAAATTATATACATCATCAATATAAATAAAGATTTTTTACATAATTAGGTTATTTTTATCGTCTAACAATTTTGTTTTATGCACAAATTATAGATTTTACATCTTAAAATAACTTTCCCATATATATAATATATCCTTCCCATAATTTGATAATATAAAAAAAAAATTACACTAATATTATGTGTAGCTTAAACTACCGCAATATCATGTTTTGCACATGACACCTTCACCGTGATCGTCACAATATCAATGACATTTAATAAATGGATTAAAAAAGAAATAGAACTCCTTTATTCCTTTCTTAATTCAAAGCATTTTGAGCATTTTGATCTAGATCTCAATGGATAAATTTCAATTTTAATTCTCGTCCTGATATATATGCACACACTTGTGCAGCTCCAATCCATCTATTAATGGGCTTTTAGAAATCTCACGACAATCATTATTATTGTGATGTGTCTGCAGTACGTACTTCAATATTAGGATGCCTTTTCATTCATTTTTCGTAAAATTATGATGAAATTCTAGAAAAATTAGCCAATCTATAGAATTTTGTGACCTCCGATATGGAGCTATATATATACCATAGTTAACTTTCTGCATGACGTGATCAGGGCTAGAATTAATAGCATGTATGTGGGTTCAATTGGACCCAATAAATTTTGCTTAAATATATTATGACCGACAGGAATCAAATATTATGCGGAATCTAATAAAGCAACCCTGTAAAATGTATCAATGATTTATCTTTATACTCATGGTCTTTTAAGGGTTGGTGTGCTAGCTTACGCATGATACTTGATTCTTGTTGATCCCAACAAGATAGCGTATTATTGGTGTTAAGAACTAAATCTAGTTACTATCATTAAAAATCATTATTATAAATATCAAAACCTATAAAATTGAAATTCTAGCCTTGGATAAGATAGTTTTGCTGCCTAGTACTAAGCTATCACGAGGAGGATAATTAAAAACAGCGACTGTCAATAATTGAAGGACTAAAAGAGAGAAGCAAAAATATATGTTGCACTAAAAACCATTTTTTAACTTAGGGTTCCATTTTCTGAATGTAACAGATTAGCATTTGGCATTTATCACAGGTATATATTAGGCTAGCAAGAATGGCCCAACTGTACTTGATAAAATGTAGATTTTGCGTTTTTCAAACAAATGTTGTCAGGAGAAAGTTGGTAAAATGGCCAGTTTTTGCCATGCCATTAATTATTTTGAATATCTGTTTTTTTCTTCACTCAGAATCTTAAATTATTATATATATAACAAGCAGAAACACCAGCAAGTGTCTAAATCACATACACTCATAACACACCTCAAATTGTCTTCTAATGTACCTCAGACAACAACATATACATACTAGCACCTACCTCAACTCATTAATATTTAAAAATCAAAATTTTAAATTAATCTCGCCCTTTTAAGTAATTTAATTAATTACGGGATGAAATATACCTCAACTTCTTACCATAGACATCCATAAGAAGCTACAAGGCCTATGCCTTTCCCACTTTCCTGGAGACTAAATTTAAATAAACTGACATAGGGAGTACTACTTAAAAGAATAAACATTGTAGGGATAAAATTATTCAACTTGTACACACAAAAAATATATATAGTGAAAATAGAACTCTCAAAAGTAAATTTGAGTGGGGAAAACGAATGATCTTTGATCGTTAATATTGATGAATTAGTGGACTAGCCAATAATTCCATAATTATCAATTAATATAACTATCATAGCTAGCTAGGAAGATGAGGAGAAAATTAAAATTAAAAAGGAAAATGAAAGAGAGGATAGTAATAGCTAATTAAGCTACATATTATATTTTATTTGATTAATTAGCCTTGATCGTTGCTTTCACTCCAGTTCTTAATTGCTTCAAAAACTGCCTCTGTCACCACTTGGACATTCATGATGGCTTCTTCATCCTACAAGAATGCAAGAAATGACTCATTAATTAGTCAGTGACTTAAGCCACGTGAAAGAAATGAAATTTTTGCATAGTTCATTTTATAATATATACATATCGACGACGTTTTTCATTTATGAAAAAAAAAAGGGTGGGGGTGGGGGGTGTTATTACCTCTCCCCCAAATGCTTGTAAACGAAAGGTATCATTGCAAGAAACCCTAGCTTCAAGGACATTAAGGCCAAGGTCTTCAAGAACTTGTAATATGGCAACAAGCAAGCCAGGGCAACTTCTTTCTGAATATACATTTATTAAGAAACCTTTTTCCAGGGTTTCCACTTCGATTTGCTGCAAAAGAATTTAGAGAATTAGTCATCACATTTTAATCATCTCAAGTAAAGGAGATGTGTCAAGAAATATATATATATACTTGCCGGCCATGAAGTAGTCTTGTTTTCTGAAATACTTTGAGGGGCAGTGGTAGTTATGTCTTGATTCAGCCTTTCCACTTTGTGTTTCAATTCTTGAATATACTTTGATGCATCTACTATGATTGAGTTTTCATTAAGCTGGATGTCATTATCAAAATGCAAATTCTTTAGTTAGTCACACTTTAATTTGGACTTGGGAATTCCAAAAAAATACAATTGAGAGGGTCAAATTCACATAAAAACTTGGTAATTTGTACATGTTTATACACATAAATAATAAAGTATTAGCTAAAAAATGAATGCCTAGGCATACATATATAGAAGAAGAAGAAATTAAATTAATGTCATGTCATGTTTAATCCCTCTTTGAGATGAGGACTAGATGAGGAAGGTGTTGGCACATGAAAATGACTAAACCAATGAAAAGAATAACTAATGTTGAAGAATGAAGGTATTTTTTTTCTAAAGGAAAAATGAGAAGAAAGAAGAAAAAGTATAGTTATATTTTAATTAAAGAATATGTATATTTGTTGTATAAATATAAATATATATGTAGAATGGAGCAGAGAATTACAGCATGAGATTTAGTGATTGATCGAAGAAGTTGCAACTTCTCGTGCAGAGCTGTTGTTCTTTTCTGTTCCCTTGATACCATTCCTTCTTTTCTTTGCCTCTATAATTTTTTCTCTTCCTCAGCGCACCTCTCTTAACTCTCTTTCAATATATATAAAGTAAATGAGCTCTCCTCTCATATCAATATCCCCTCTTTAATTTGTTTGCTTCTTCCCCACCTCATTTTATTTCTTATTCTCATACATTATTATCAGCAAAAGATGCCCTTTGGATAAGAAACACATTACTAAATAATTCACTCTCCTTCTGTCCTTCACGACAAATATAATAAAACATTAACCTATAATTACAAGGGTATAATTCTCTGGATAACGCCACTTACCAACTCTTATATATCTAAAGTTAATCTAATACGGTAAATTGTAAAAAGTGACTAAATATTGTTTACTTGGGTATTTATCATCATTATTAGACTTGGATGCACACTGATCAATACCCCAAAATAATTGATGTTTTAGCTTTTAAAAGTTGGTCCATAATAATTGATGTTTCACAAAATCAACAAGGTATTTAATTCTTTTTCTCAAATTTCCCATTGATAAATTCCTAATTCAGTATATAAGTTTAATGATGGATATATCAACCTATCAGAACATTTTAATCAAAATCTCGCTTAATTTTAAAGAATAATTAAGTGAATTTTTCTTAATCCATGTGCTCCAAACTAAAATATCAATTGTGTTAGACCGAAGGAAGTAACTAATTATAAAATGCCTTGTTATATATACTTGACACTCTTTTATGAGAGAAATTATATTTATTTATATACAGTTGATCTTATTTTTCCTACTAATATTAGAACTTTTTTAAAATATAACAATCTGTGATTTCAGCTACAAAAGTTAGTGATAATGGGCTCGTAATGCATTCGAGGTTAAGGTTCAATGTCCCTATCCTGTACTCGACGATCCAAAACCCTGGAGGCTAGCTTTTTAAGCATTAATGTACGTAAAAATCTCTTTTTCATGGTAATAGCACGTTTGGACTATGTTGAATAAATCCCACAATTGAGAGTGAGCGTGTGTAATATTGACTTTTAACTTTTAACTATATATGTTGACAATGCAAATTGTTTATATTTTCAATAATGCCAATTACATAGTTAATTTTACTTGGCACTTGTAAAACTATGTTAATAGTATTAAATAATCTTATGCTATCACTACATATAATTTAAATACATTAGAAAAGTAGTTCAAAATGATAGCTATATTATAT
>JBCEWC010022169.1:0-10139 GCA_038996855.1 Solanum aculeatissimum | reverse complement strand
CTTCCCCATGCCCTTCATGGACCAGATGCTAGATCGGTTAGCCGGCAGAGGATGGTATTGCTTTCTGGATGGTTACTTAGGATATAATCAGATATCAATAGCTCCTGAAGACCATGAGAAGACTATTTTCACCTGTCCTTATGGAACATTCGCTTTTAGACGGATGCCGTTTGGACTGTGTAATGCTCCAGCCACATTTCAGAGATGCATGATGTCAATTTTTTCTGATATGGTTGAGGTAACCTTAGAAGTATTCATGGACAATTTTTCGATGGTAGGTGATTCCTTTGATGACTGTCTTCTCAATCTGAGCAAAGCCCTACAATGTTGCAAAGAGGCAAACCTAGTTTTGTACTGCATGGTCAGAGAGGGAATACTCCTTGGCCATAAAATCTCCAAAGGCGGCATAGAAGTCGATAAAGCAAAAATTAAAGTAATTGAGAAACTACCACCGTCTATCTCAGTAAAAGGGGTGAGGAGTTTTTTGGGGCATGCAGGTTTTTACCACCGATTCATAAAGGACTTCTCCAAAATAGCACACCTACTGTGCAAGCTGCTAGAGAAGGACGTCAAATTCCACTTTGATGAAAACTGCATGCAGGCGTTCCTGACTCTTAAAGAGAAGCTGATCACGACACCCGTTGTTGTAGCTCCAGATTGGTCATGCCCCTTTGAAATTATGTGTGACTCGAGTGGTACTGCTCTGGGAGTTGTGCTGGGTCAGAAGCACAACAAAATCTTTCACCCCATCTACTACGCCAGCAAAACCCTGAATGAGGCTCAGAGGAACTATACTGTGACTGAGCAGGAACTGTTGGCCGTCATCTATGCATTAGATAAGTTTAGAGCATACCTTCTTGGGACTAAGGTAATTGTGCATACTGATCACGCAACACTAAGATACCTCATGATCAAAAAGGATGCCAAACCACGATTAATCCGATGGGTTCTACTCCTGCAAGAATTCAACTTTGAAGTTCAAGACAGAAAAGGCACTGAAAACAAAGTGGCTGACCACTTATCAATGAGGGTACTACTGGCCCATGCTATATAAGGATACACATGACCTAGTGGTTGGGTGTGACCAATGCCAGCGACAAGGAAATATCTCTAGGCGCCAGGAGATTCCTATGACGCCTATTCTCGAGGTCGAAATCTTTGATGTCTGGGGTATTGATTTTATGGGGCCATTTGTGAGCTCATATGGGATGTGATACATCTTGGTGGCCGTTGACTATGTGTCCAAATGGGTGGAGGCAGTGGCCCTACCAAACAACGAGAGCAAGAGCATAACACAGTTTCTAAGGCGGAACATTTTCTCCAGATTTGGGACCCCCAGGGCCATCATTAGTGATGGGGGAACTCATTTCTATAACAGGATGTTCCGTGCATCCTTAGCCAAGTATGAAGTCAAACAGCATCGAGTTGCCACCCCTTATCATCCTCAAACCAGTGGCCAGGTCAAAGTATCAAACAGGGAAATCAAAGAGATATTGGCAAAATCAGTAAATGCTTCGAGGACTGATTGGGCACGAAAGCTTGACGGTGCATTGTGGGCTTACCGAACTGCCTACAAAACCCCTATTGGTATTTCACCATACCAATTGGTGTTTGGAAAGGCGTTCCACTTACCGGTGGAACTCGAGCATAGGGCATTGTAGGCTCTGAAGAAACTGAACTTGAATTTAGATGAAGCCACCGATATGAGGTTAGATCAAATAAATGAGTTAGATGAAGTGCAGCTGCAAGCATACGATAGTGTGGCATTGTATAAAGCAGGATGAAGGCACACCACGATAAACACATAGCCCGACGTAACTTTAATGTGGGAGACAGGATGCTGCTGTACAATTCGCGGTTGCGATTATTTCCAGGTAAGTTGAAATCAGGATGGGTCGGCCCATATAAGGTGGTCCAATTCTTCCCCAATGGTGCGTTGGAGTTAGAATCAGATAATGGACACAGGTTCAAGGTAAATGGACAAAGGGTCAAGTAATATGTTGGTGCAGTGTCTAAAGCTGCAGTGGTAGAGGTATTACACCTTGATGAAATCTGAGTAATCAGGGAGCTGCGTCGTGCCGCAACGTTAAATCAGGTGCTTCTTGGGAGGCAACCATGTTGTTAATTTTTATTTTAGATTTTATATTATATGGTTCGTTTGTCGTATTTCACTAGTTTTTGTTTTTGTTGTCGCAGAGGCAGGTTGGTAAGCTAAAATGGGCATCACAGAAAGCCATGGGGGGTCTCCCTGATTGCTAAGTTAAGGCTTGTGGCCCGGCTTTACCCACGGCCCGTGTGTCAGCACGTGGCCGTGACGTGTGTCGTCACCATAACCTTCCAGGTAAGTGCACATAGGTCACGTCATGATGAACGGGAGGCCAAACGGCCCGTGTGACACTACACGGATCCTGAAGCCTACCGTGAAGTGAGGCAGTGACATGTCCCTTTGAAATCAGCCCAGAAAAAGCTAATTCATGTTGAACGGGAGGCCAAACGGCCCGTGTAACAATACACAGACTGTGAAACCTGCCGTGAAGTGTGGCAGTAGCTTCAAATCAGGGATGTGTAATTAAATAGTCCTAAGTCCTTTCACACGGGAAGCCTAACGGGCCGTGGTCTGTTAAACGGACCATTGGGATGACCGTGAAGTAGGACAGAATCCTCTACATTACAAGCGTTGCAAAATTCATACATGTGAGGTTACACGGAGGTCCAAACGGGCCGTGTGAGCTCACACGGACCGTTATGCTCACTTTGAAGTCTAGCAGTAGCTCAAACCTTAGCCCCGATCGTCCATACACCTAAGTTAATTCATACGGATTGCCAAACAGATCGTGTGTCCTCACACAGACCATCAGGCTTTCCGTGAAGTATGTCAGAAACCCAATCCCACTGCCCAGACGTGAGATACGTCAAGTCCTGGTAAACGGACGACTAGACGGACCATGTAACAGTGAACGGTCCGTCTAGGGTACCGTGAAGAGGCGGGTTGATGGTTTTTGACTGTGTATAACTTACCTCAAGCCCCAAATATTCATTCTCACACTATTAGTTTTCCTCTCTTGCGATCTATTCTCTCTAGTTATCCTCAAAATCCCATTGTTTTCTTCACAAAATACTTTCCCTCTCTCACGATCCGTCTTGTACTTCACGTGGCGTATTCTCTCACCATGAGCATCATACAAGTTGTCTCCCGTCACTAACCATCCAATTTCATCTACACTCATGTAAGTAAGTCATGCTTTTGCCTTGACTTTTCTAAAAAATAAAATTCAGTGTTAACCGTGGGGAGATTTGGGTGGGGGTTAGGTTAAATCCACTATTGTTGCACCCTTGGTATCCTAGCTTATGCAATGTAAATTAGGGTCGAAAGTTAACTAATTTGGTGAAATATTTGATGGGTAAGTTGTTGTGTTTTCGATGTTGAAGGTATTTATCGAAAATGCCGAGTTGCCATTGCAAACTTTTGCCCGACAAGTTCAACAGTACGGTTAACGGACCGTGTCATGGTACACGACCCGTTCAACTGTCCATTGAATTTGACCTACCAGCAGGCAACAATGAAGCAGACGAGCCATTGCACGGACCGTTCCATGTCACACGGTCTGTGTAAGGCTCCGTCCAGTTGTCCCTTCACCAACTGTTACAAGTTTGGCCAGACAGAACAGTACACGGGCCGTTCCACAGTACACAATCCGTGCACTGTTCCGTCCAGTTGTCCTGCACTATTTTTTTACATATTTTTTTGTCGTTGCCTGTTTGTTGTGGTTACCTAAAAAGGGTACCACATGCAATGCCCCGATGATAGACCGGGTGACGCCACTCTTAAGGGTCATTATCATGTATTACTATTAGTGAGGAAGTCTGAGTACTCGTCAAGTGTTGGTTCAACTGTTGAGCCATGAAGACTAATAACACTTGTTTTATGCTTTTAGGCACGATGAGTCCTCGCAGACAAACCAGACTTCGTGACTATCTGACCGAATCCTCCAGCTCACTAACAGGGAATAGCTCGGGCTCAGAGTCATCTGAGGGGGCGGGAGCTCAATTCACTGGAAACATCTCACCTCACTCCCCCCACATGACTCGATCCTGGACGACCCAATAGGCCACTCCACTTTCCACCTTCGGGCCACCTCTACTAGAGGGTGCGGAAGGGGATGCTGACCAGAACTTTGAGGAGACCAAACACGCAGCTGATCCTGATACACCACCACACCCAGACGATGTTGCCAACGCCGAGCTTAGGGAAAACTATGATGATGTTATTCACGCTATTGTTTCTCGTACACCTAATGAGGAGGAGGCCCAGATGACTCTTTTATTCCTCCGGGGCAGGTGGTCCACACCCGGCAACAGGGAGATCTACTTGAATGGGCTGACCAAAGGCTCTGGGGGTTTTCAGAGGTGCCCAGGGATCCCAGAGTTGATCATTTTCACTGAGCACCTTGATGCTATCCCAGATATCAAGGCTACATTTGAGTTCCACGAGTTCGGGTGGATGACCCAGAGGCCCAGATTCTATGGGCCTGCTCTTATACAGGAGTTCTACTCAGCGTACGTAGCAGCTCTGTTCTCTGCAGCGGGGGGTGGTTCTCGGCGGTTAAAGAGGTACTTGGCTGGCCAGGTGCGACCTCTGCCCAGTCTGATCATTCGGGGACAAGAGGTGGACATCTCTGAGGCAACGATCAACCGGTTCCTACATGGCCCTGAGTACATACCACCAAGGGACGGACTCTATGCTGCAAAAGTTCATCAGGTTTCTGAGTCCGCCCTGTTAGCTGACCCTACATCCAGAGTTGCTATTGTCACGTGGATCGCCCAACAAATTGCCATGTAGGGTGCTGAGGTGGCTTGGGTAAATGACTTACGGACTCCCATTACGAAAGTCTCTCTCAATTGTTAGGCTAAGTTCTGGTGGTCTGTGGTGCGGGCTCGTCTGCTACCCACGCTCAATGACAACATTCTTCAGTTGTTGCAGGCCTCCCTGGTCGCTTGCCTCATAGCCCGATATCCCATTAATGCAGGGCGGGTCATCGCTACAGAAATGAGAGATAGGGCCCTCAGTGAATGCTCAGTCATGCCATTCCCGTGCCTTATCAGAGCTCTCTGCCGATGGACTCAGGTTTCTGTCACCTGATACTTGGACCGGAAGACCTATCCAATAGCGAGAGTGAATATCGTCTTGATCAAAGATGTCAACAACCCCCCCCTCTTTAGGACAAGGACAGGACGCTACGGACCACCGCCAGTTTTTCCACAAGCAGACCCGCCTCAGCTCATGGACTTAGAGGGCGCTACTGGGATACCACCGACAAGTGGTGCATCGGAGCAGGCTAGGGGTAGCTCTTCCCAGGTGGGTGCAACTCCAGGGTATGTCTATGATCCCTACGAGTTCTTGACCCGCCTGGTGAATGAGCAGCGGCAGACGCGGGCTATTGTTGATCAGATAGTGGAGCGCATGCCACAGGTACTCCAAAATCATGCAGAATCTATGCACTCCGAGTGGCGAAAGGAGATCGCCGTCCTCCATTCTCAGATCATTAGCTTGTAGTCGTACTTTCGGGAGCAAATCAACAATCTATCGGGGAGGGAGGCATCCAATATAGCTACCACGATTGCCGACTTGAAGAATCAAATGGTCGTCTTGATGGCTAAGTATAATGCACCCCCGCCTCCAACTCCTGCTGAGTCCTTTATGGACATATTTTTAGCCCCTGCTCCAGCTCCGTCTTTGGAGGGCTTATGGGCTGCCCCGCCTCCAGTAGCCCCCACGGCACCATCTGAGTCTTTCCGCCTAAAAGGGAAGGACAAAAAGTGACACCAACGCCATAGCCCGTCGGAGGATCCCCAAGAGGCGGAAGTCAAATAGTTGAGAAAGGCACTTCGTGCCAGTCGAAAAGGGCAGCCTTACAGGAGGAGCAGGAAAGGTTAGCACTGGAGGCCGCTCAAGCTAGAGCGTCAGGAAGTGCGGCTGCTAGTGGACCACACAGTGAGGGAGATGACCCCAATGGAGGGTCACATACTGATGTCCCGAACCATCACGATGCCTAGAGCGTCCCAGGTATGTCCTTGCCCTTGTTAATCTTCTATTAGCTATTTTCTGTGCATTGAGGGCAATGCACCTTCTTTTTGGAAGGGGTGGGACATTCCTGTCACCTGAGAGTTTTTGTTGCCATGTTTCTTTTCTCTCAGGTGATTTATCTAGTAGAACTGGCATATTTAGGTCGTAATGTGCATAGACATATGGTCTATAATAGGTTCTGTAATAATCCTAAGTTAGTATGATGAGAATCACAATAATGCATGCCCTAATAACTTTTAATGATTCTGGTACTAAGGTTATGCATGTGGTCTGGCTGATGATTTTTGAATTAAAAACACTGTGGTTAGCTGGAAGTTAGTAGCGTAGGATACTGGTTAGTCCTACTGAAAGGCTTGAATGTATGAGTTAGGAAAGGATCTTAGGCCGTTGTTGTGAAAAGTCACTTAGCCTAAATTGACCAACCAAAATGAAATTGTCCCTTTGAACCAAGAATCTGAGCCTTAACGAGTCTTTTCCTTTTTAATCACCCAACTCACCTTGCCTATTTTGATGAAAGACCTGATATTGGCCCTGGTCTCTCCAAGGACATTGTGTACCTCAGAGTAGGTTAACACCTAAGTTGAGGGTGGCTTTTGTTGGCCCTGGTCCTGTCAGGAAGACACCGTGTATCTTAATATAGGCATAAAGCCTAAGTTGAGGGTGACTATGTGAGGAGAAGCTAGAAATCAAAGGAGAATGGGGATGAATAAGTAATACAAAAAGAGCTAAAAAAGGGGAAAGAAAAGCTGAAAAAAATAAAATAATAATATATATATATAAAAAAATATATAAATAAATAAATAAAATAAAGTCTGGCGATGCTTCCCGAAACATGGGGATAAGGAAAAACATTTGACCTTGGTAGTGCGAAGTGAGGGCTAAGTCTGAGTAGTGCTTTGGAGAGGCCAATTTAGTCACTATTGATCCTAAATGTACCACTCCCTAACCTGAGCCTACGTTACAAGCCACGAAAGTCCTATAGTGATCCTAATAAGGTCGTTCAAGATCCAAGGTAGTGAAAATAAGGGCAAGCCTATGGGAACTACTTGTGTGTTAATTGAGAATCTGTTGTGAGCATGAGTACCTACATCCCAGTCTCTATTTTGCCAACATACTGTGTGTGAGACTTCTTTGTGGTGAGGGCACCATCCATACACGCTCGTAATGCTTACCTGACTAACCATTGTGAATTTTGAGTATGAAAAGTTCAGCTGGACATAGTATGATGCTTAGCTTGAGTTGTGTAAGTCCGTTAGGGTGTGTGTTCATGTGAAAGTGAAGTGTAAAATGTGATTCTGATTAACGGAAGGATTGTTACATGTGACCTATTAGGAATTTATGTCTATGTGTTATTTCTTGAGGACAAACAAGGATTTTAAGTTGAGGGTGTTGATGAGTCGCGAAAACGCTCGTTATTTGATGCTTTTCTAGTGAAATCTTTGTGGGTTCTCAAGAAAATTGTTGCATTTAATGTTTTGTGTAGTACATTTTCAGGAAAATCAGGCAAGGCATGAACACCATGGATACATGAAGGAAAAGGCCAAAAATTGGGCAAACTGTGTCCCAAATGGTCAGAACTCACGGACCGTGTACCCTTTAACGGGCCATAAAATTGACCGTGAGAGGTGGCAGAGAGTGCCAGTGCTGAAATGAGGCAAAAATCAGGCAAGTCAGAACTCACAGAAGGAGTGACGGCCCGTGCACTGGTTAACGGGTCGTGTACCTTCTCGTTAAACATGACAGAATGTCAGCTATGGAAGTGTAAATGATTTGAGGCTAAGTGGAGGTAAACGGATCGTGTGACGAGCCGTAGGACGACTGACGGACCATCTTGTGCATCGTTAAATATCACAGAGTCTAGGCCAGAGTGCACACGTCAGAAACAGTCCAAGGCAATCCAGACGGACGGTTGGACGGACTGTGTACCGTTACATGGTCCGTTACTGATGGTCGTTAAGTGTAACAGTGATCCGGTTGATGAACGGTTGAATCCCAGGAGCTAAGTGAGTCCAGACGGAAGGTGACACGGACCGTTGAACGTTATACGATCAGTGTAGTTGTCGGTTTAGCGTGCCGAAGCCTGATTTTTCTATTTTGTTTAGGATTTATTTTAAATCATATAAATACTCTTTTATTAGGTCGTTTTGAGGATTTTATGACTGCTAGGTCTCGAACAAGGTGATTTTGGCTTGATATATTACTTTTGTAAACTTTTGGCTACGATTGATCTATTGAATTGCAATTACAATTTGTGATTCCGTTGACTTCTCAACCGTAAGTGTAAATCATGTTCTCTTCATCTTGTTTTAATTCAGATTTGACAAGCATGCTAGGCTAAACCCATAACTAAGGTTGTGGGGACTATGATCACCGAAGCAAATAGGCAAATTTAGGGCTAACGTTGGTACTAATCACTGTATACACCACAAGACATCTTTAATTGAATCTAAACCTTAATGAGTCGACGCATTCAGGTAACCCTATATTCACTACTTGCCCGAAAGGGGAGTAGTGATTAGGAAAAGAGTCTTGGGGCAAAATTTGGGGTTTTTAACCCAGTCTAAATACTTGAGACCAGAAGGTGAAAGTATCCTGGAGTGAAAAGTAAGTTGCTACATGTAAAACGTTCTGATACTGGAAGGTAAGGGACGATATGCACCTAAGAAGGACTGAAAGGTGAATTAGGTGTTAACTGATTACTTACTCTGTATATGAGATCACCGCCAAAAAAGGCTTAAGTTTGCATATTGGAATTGGTGTCATAGAAACCATAAACCTAGTCTAGTAAATCATTGTTGAATCCCAGTAGTCACAGAAGATAGATATTAGTAGAATATAGCTGCTACTTAGTTTAAATCCTGTTACGAAAATTCTCATTTTCATTACGCATTATTATTCTGGAAATAAGAATTGCATGTGAAACGAAGTGCTTCTAGCTGTATTTTCACGCATTCCATGTGGGATCGACCCCAACTCTAGTTGGGTTCTATATTTGGTCAACGACTGCTTTGCATTTCAATTGAGGTGTGAATTTGGGCGTATCAATAGTTTTCTTGTCATATATTGGATAACCTCTATGTTTTAAGTTATTTATTATCATCACACAATTTTTCAGCACATCGACAAGAGATCCATGAATATTGTTTGACCTACCAACTTATATATTCATATTTGTCCCTCATTTGCCTTCTTTGTTTCAGTCAGTTGTAACTGTACTACAAACAGCTTAGTGAGATTTCTTTATTTTACAAATATAACACAAGTACTAAAAGAGAAAAGAAAATAAAGTGTTCCCTCAGCTTAATTTGAAGGTCAAATAACTATGTACTCTAAATTTCTTTTTAATGGACTGCTTTATATACAAGTACTTTTGTAGCCTGGAACGCCCTAGTGGAAATAAGACAATCATAATAGAATTTTCTTGCTCCAGTAAAACTAAAGTTTGTCTATATTTGACTGCTTGTGATATTATATATTAAAGTCGAAAGATCAAAACCTTGCTCATTTGATCAATACTAATATAACATGATTAGCAACAGTTCCCTGTTAGTGGATTATAAAATCAGCTTGTGCATAAACTTTGTTAGACTATATGTCTTACTTTCGTAATATGCTAGTTGTCCTCGAAATTACCTAACTTTAATTTGATGCTTGAAAGTGGAATTACCTGAACTGATTAATGTAAGGAAGCATAGAACTCAAGAAATTAAAACACACAGATAAATAGAAAGTAGCATGGTTGTTATGGTAGTTGCAAGAAGTGTCTTTTCCTAAATGAAGCCACTACTATCTGTGCCACACTTGACAAAGGACTGCCTTTGGGCACAAGACTGACATATATTTTAGTTCCCACAAAGAAAATTAAATGCACACAAGAAAAGAACATCATACATATACTTCAGCGTTTCTTTGTATTTTGCCAATAATTTTCTTGTCCACTTCATTATAAGGCAAGCACCAATTTCGTTGATGTATTCTCATTCAGTAGTCCAACACCTGAGAGGATAAATGGTAGGCTAGCAATGATTGGATTTGTAGCAGCCATTGGTATGAA
>JBCEWC010022168.1:0-10139 GCA_038996855.1 Solanum aculeatissimum | reverse complement strand
TGCACACACTTCGAGAGGTATTTCTTAAATTATTTAATTTTATGTATACTTTGCGTGTGATACGTGTTTACGATTGTCGTCTATAATTCATGTAAGCAGTAAGATCTTGGGAATGCTTCCACTGTGTAATAATATTTTCCAACACCTATGTCATCTAGGTGGATTAGGTCGGGTTAGAGAATGAAGTTGAAAGAGAGTTCTGAATTTTTTTAAATTTTTTTTTATGTATGGCATTGATTTTTGAAAAAATATATATAAAAAAATCAGTCTGTTTAAAAAATATTTAAGTCCGATCAATGCATAAGAAAATTGAAAAACATTAAAACACACACTAGATGTTCTCTCAATTTTAATATTTTTTTTCTCATATTTTACTTATATTTATCCATATTCTTAGGGATCAAATATAAATAAGAGCCCAAATTTTATCTACTTAAAAATTGCTTTCCAGCCAGTTAAAATATGAATAAACCTAGAAAATATTTCACATTAAAATAGCAGCTTAAAATATTTTTTTCTAACATATAGACTGATTTGTAATATAAAGAAGTATAAGATATATAAAACTTCATAAATTTTATTAGCAAGCAGAGACGTGCACTCAATCATCATCGCATTATATGATACTTTGACTATGGATTCATACATTTATATTTAATTTTTTTAAAATATACGTTATTACATATGATCTTGAAAGACGACCATGGATTCGCGTGAACTCGATGACCCTCTTTGTATATACCCTTGATATAATATATATATATATAATTTTTACTTAACTACACACTGTAATTTTTTGATGAAGCAGTATCAATCCACAATTCAATACCCCTCAAATCTATGTGGCTCTGTTGTTGCTCTCTCCCACTTCATTTTTAGATGCCCTTCTTCTTCTTCCGAATTGGTCCAGGATATTTAATACTAGATACATTGAATGAAATCGATACGAGATACATATACACTAGATACATAAATATAGTGTGAAATATAAATACATAAAAGGAGAGGGAGAGACAATTTTAAGCGAAATACATATGTCAGATACGTCGACTATAGTGTATCAGAAGACAAATTTCACTTTTCACACCTATATTAGCGTATTTTATGAAAATTCCTCTTTTAATTTTCCTCCCTTTGAAAAAAAAAAAGAAAGGAAAAGAAGAATTGTCCACTTACCTTTTTTTAAAATTAAAAAATAAAGTTATTAAACTGAATTATTCTTACCTTGAAAGAGAAGTTACCAAATGATATTTAATAAAGTCACGAAAAATGCAT
The DNA here is from genome assembly GCA_038996855.1 of Solanum aculeatissimum. NCBI lineage: Eukaryota > Viridiplantae > Streptophyta > Magnoliopsida > Solanales > Solanaceae > Solanum > Solanum aculeatissimum. Next base: position 8,864 of record JBCEWC010022168.1, on the reverse strand, counting down.
TAAGTAGTAAGTGTTAGTAGATGATAACGTCATAAATAAATACTCCCGTGACTTCATTCAAAACTCAAAAATAATACTTTCTTCGTCCTATTTTATGTGACACCCTTTGACTTAACGTAGTTTTTAAGAAAAAAAAAAGATTTTTAAAATTTGTATTTTGATATTTATGTGACGGACAATCATTTCATTAAAGATAAAAAGAAAATTTTTAGAGTAAGTTATTTTCAATTAAAATAAAATGATATTTTTTTGGGGACGAACCAAAAAAGAAAAGACTGACGTATAATAATAATAATAAATCATTGATGGGACTTTGGCGCGCAATCTATTTTCAAATAAGATAGGTTCACCTGTTCTAAGCTAACAGCTTGCTTAATCATTGGACCAAAATAGCCATGTAGGTCCATTATACTTTAAAATGATTTTTAGGGGGGAAAATGTTTTTTTTTAAATTTATTAAACAAAGTATCAAAGTAAAAGACAAAATGTTGAATTGGTCTTGTATGCTTGGATAAATTAGAAATCATTAACTTTTTGTTGTGTAATATCGATAAGCGGTAGACGATATTTGAATTTAATAATTTTGATTTTGGCTCTGTATATAAGAGATTCTTTTAAGTTAGTAGTTAGATTTTGTCTGCATTTTTGTATTTGTGTAAAATTAATTGTTTACATGCCAAATGGTATGACCATACCAACTTATATGTTCGATCACAGAAATAACCAATCATTGCCTATTCAAGAATTAATCTTTACACCAAAATGATTTTCTAGTCTTATGGTTATGGGCATTTGAATTTCTGTCCAACTTTTGACCTCGTATATTATTATTTTTTTTGCATAATTTTTTAATCTTGATTAGTTTAAATTTGTGTTGCGTAAGTACTATTTAATGAATTTTTCTATTCTCAAAGCTCAAACATGATAGTAATACGTTCTAACCACAAAAAATAAACTTTGTAACTACAATTAAATGCACACCCTTTTCGAATCCAACCATAAAAATTTATCGGACAAGTGTGGGCCTGATTTTCTTTTTTTCAATTTTATAAGCAGTGATAATGAGATTCGATTTTACAATCTATGATTGCTCTTATACCACTATGGAGTGACTATTTGCAAAAAGATAAGGAGAAACTCAGTAAGATGTCGGAGAAGCGAAATATAAAAGATCACAAACGTAATTGCTCATAGCTAGGCTAAATATGAGTTGAAACAAAAACTTTAGAAAACCCTTTAATAAATCTTTTATGTTATATTATATTAGATGTTCTTTGTAAAAACGTTTTGTTACAATAATTAAAAACATAATAGAACTGACAATATTGTTATATAGACATTTTGACCGTATGTAATTTACGTACTCCATTAATCATCACAAGACACATACATAAAAATGTTTAGTCTCTTCATTGTACCATGTTAATCAGTCGTGGTGTAATTATATCATAATGTACCTTATCAATCATATATTAATTAATAAGCAGAGTACAATAAAAAAAAAACTTTCTAGTTTTCTTCGTAATTGGCAGTAAAAAAAAGTTTAATTAGCTGTACTTTATTATTTGTTGTCACAATTTTTTTTTAGTCATGATGAAAGCATTTAGTATATGATTCATCAAAGTTTGGTTCCACACTGTACAAATAAAACCAATTAACGCAGTACATTTTGTTGGGAACTTCACATCAATTTTATTTTATTTTTTAGAAACATAATGGAATGTCTTCGAAGGGACATTTCACATCAATGTTTCAACTGAAAATCTAGTCTAGAAAAAAATGACTTTTTATTAATGGATTAATTGACAGTAAGAGTGTGCAAAAATTGAATCGATCGATAAATTGAATCGATAAAAATATTATTGGATTATATGGTTATCAGGTTTCTAATGGTTTTGGGAAAAAATTATTCGGTTATCAGTTCGATATCGATTTTTACTATTGGGCCCGATAACCCAATAAGATTATAATAATTTACTATTTTAATTTATTAGTAATAGAACATTAGCACTTTACCTATTTTGATTTTTATCGTATTTAAGTGATTAGTTATCCACTTTAGTATTTAGTCTTTACTCTTTCGTACTTCATTTATTTTTATTAATGCAAATTCTCATTATCGTCCTTATTAAACTGAAAATCAAATCGTTAAGGACTTAAAATCGATAAAACGAAAGCTGATAAAAATTATTTTATTGATTTGTTATTGGTTTAGCATATTTTAAATCAAAAACCGATAAATCGAACAGATAATGTATAAAATCGAACCGACTGATGCACACCCCTAATTGAGAGCATGTGTGGACGGTCCAATATATGTATAATTTTTTAAAATTCATAAAATCAATTTAAACTTGCTTGAAAAATTGAAATCGAGGCGTATTCGTTTTAATATGTACAATTTTAATTTTTTAACCGGTATATATACTTTTCAATTTGAGTAGCATATATTTTGTTACGGATAATTTCACAAAGTACGTACTAATACTTTAAACTTTGAAGATCATTTTTTCCGGAAAATTTATGTGGATAAACAAACATATATTAGTTAATTAGCTAACATAACTATAGTTTGAAATAATTACGGCTCGCGACAACAAACATCTAGTTGTAATTACAGTTTGTGTTTTGTGTAATTCGCGCGATTCATACAAATGTTGTGTGCAAATCAAATTGCGAAATATACAAACACTATGAATTATACAACAAATTATACAAATATTATGCACGAATTGTATAACAAAATATACAAACGCTATACAAAAACTGTGAATTGTATAGCGAAATAAATAAATGTTACACAAAAACTGTGAATTGTATAATAAATTATATAACATATACAAATATTGCACGAATTATACAAATATTGTTATAACTATAGTTACAAAATATAAATACTCAAACTATAGTTATAGAGTATAAATAAAACATTTTTGAGTAGCTATATACGAAAAATCTTTTCACTTTTTCCTCAAACTCCTCACATGAGTAGTATTTCACCTCACATATTTTCACCTTTAACTTTTCTTTTTGTCAATATTATCTCCCCCGCTTTTAATAAATTCGGTGTGTGGTCCTGTTTTATAGTAATATTAATGGTCATGTGTCAATGACGTGATTTTTCCAAGTGCTTAAAAGTCATAGTAAGAAGTAAACTGAGACTTGTAATTCTGTAAAAATTGTTATACCAACTCCATTGGCATTTGTACTTTCCCACATTCTCTGGTAAGTCCAACTTCCTTTGCTATCATTGTGTCCACATCATGCGTAGTCTCCCATGTGACTCAATTCTACCTTTATTTATTAAATAACATCTTACTCTTTGTAAAATTATAACGATGTATTCAGATTAGTTTGCATGTATTCTATATATTCGTCGAATCAATTCTCATCTTCTAAGCCTTAAACATATGCAAATGATCGATATTTGAACCTTAATCTTTCATAGTTGCATTCCTAAATGACTCGACTCATAGATAACATCTCGTAGTGTGGCAGATAATGGTGGAGCCACATTGAAATTAGAGAGTTCATCTGAATCCCATTCGACGGAAAATTATACTATTTATATATGGTTAAAATAAATTTTTATGTATATATAATAGATATTGAACCTCTTTCGCTTTAGTTCATGTGTCTACTTCTTAAAATTTTGAACTCCCTTAACGAAAATCCTGACTCCGTCATTAATGGCAGAATCTGTATAAATGGGGTACATATACACACGTAAAAACCTACTAAAATATCAAGAAATGTTATATCCAAACCATAGTTTTGACATATAATGAGTATAATCAAACTTAAGAATTCATTAAATTTAAATTTTAGATCCGACTTTGCACTAGGCGTAGCTTTTTACTATATAATTAATTACTACTTGTATTTGCATGTACGCAGTAGAATCTTGAAAAGTTGGATGAATTCAGACATGTAGTTGTACTTTCTATTAGTATATATATATATATATTATTATTACAGTATATTAGTATAAGTATATGATATGTTGAAATTCAATTATGTATTATTTATTACGTACTGAGCTGTATGTTCATTTCAATGACTTTTTTGGTAAAGGTCCAATTATTAAAATCTTATTAATAGTTGACTAATTGTATAAGAATCCAAACTTTAGGCTTAGATTTGACTATTTGATTCAAGTACAAGTTGTAATAGACAAAATAAAAGGGTAAAGTTTACCATTAATACAAAAAATAATAATTAAAGATTAGTTTAGTGCAAGGTTCTAGGGTGTGGTTTACTCAAGAACATACAATTAGTTTACATATATATTTTTTTTTTGGGTCCTATTGACAAGGATTGGAAATTGCGTTTTTTTGTCTGACTTTTGTTATTCAATGTGAAGTGGGACTAAGAAACATTTATTTTTGAGAAAGTTTATAATAATGTCCAAATAGAAGAAGATATTATCACCACCCAAATTTGTCTAGCATCTAAACTTTTTCATTTGTCTAATAACAAGATTTTATACTTTTTTTTTTGTTTTTATTGATCACATACATGATTGGAAACGAATCAACTTAATTAATTATAATCGTTTACTGAAATTGTACTACTTTTTAATAATTTGGTGATTTTGAGTCGAGGATCATTTGTATCTTATAAAACTATATTAAATATATTGTTGTTGTTGAAGGCGGAGCCAACTTGTGTTCGGGGGTTCATCTGATTCCTTTTCGACGAAAAATTATATTATTAATATATAATTAGTATTCAACTAGTTTGTATATTTATTTTTTCAAATTTTGAACTTTCTTAATGAAAATTATCACGATCCTTCATGAGATGTTATTGTTGTTATTATTATTATTATTCAGATAGATCTGAAAGTGTACAAATTTAAATCAAGAATTTGTTTAGTATTTTGGTGGGCTAGATTACTCTCGTGGACTTATAAATTAGCAATTTAAACGATTATCTAGATACGATATAACTTTATTTTTGTTTTCATTTGTATTTTCTTCATATGGACCAGAATCATGTTTTATAGCATTAAGTTATTTTATTCATGGGAAGAGGTCCAATTATATCTCTAACGTTTGTGATTTCTCTTATATTTGTTTTTTGTTATCTTTTGATTCATGAAACCTGATAAACATTACTTATCTTTCACTTAAATATGCCTCCTCCATCAATGATTTTCTACCATGAAAAAGTCATATAACTTGGTTGATAATATGGTTAGAGTCTAGTAAGAAGATATATTGGACTTTTTAATTGTTCAAAAATATATTTAAACCTTTTAAATTGTTTAAGCACATATATATACACTTCAAATTATTGTATAGTTTATATATAAACTAATTTGATAATATAAGGATGAATTTGAGTTATTATTTGTCCAATATATCTTTTGATGTGACTCTAATCATATTATCAATCAAACAATAGGAACGGTAAGAGTTGACAAATATAAGACAAATTGAATACTATAGTTCAATTAAAAAAAAAAAAAGAAGAATGGTCAGAATAGATTTTATATTTAAACTTTATATATATTAAATCATTTAACATATAAATAAAGTTATTACTACTATCACTTAACCATTGCAATTTTGGCATTATGAATTCATTATTTACATCATATTTATTAGTTATTACTACTATATTTTATGTGTATATATTTATTTTCTATATTAGAAATAATGTATTCAATTAATCCCTATTGAACCAATGTTCTTGGAAATCCTATCCCCTTAGATAAGATTAGCTAGAATTCTTTATCCCCTTTTGTCCCCTCATTGATCTCACATCTATGGACCCAAACTTGTTTTCCTTTTACAAAAAGTTTTGGGGTTTTGGCCATTTCTGTCAGATTTGTGCTTATTGTAGATAGTAAAATATTACTTTAATTGTTCTTTACATGCAACATCACAATTAATTTAAGTGTAAAGTCTGTGTATAAATTATTATTTCATAAATGCAGTGAGCACTTTAATTTGTTCACAAGAGATCACATTGCTCCAAATCTCATACTTTCATAAAGGAATCATGAGATATTCTGATAGTATCATAATTTCACCCATTATGTAGTTGTGTTTGGTTTCTGAATGAAAGGGACAGTAGAGGAGGAAGGAAGGAGAAATAAAAATCAATATTATTGAAGATGACATTTACCATAAGGGGGTAACTAGGGTGCCAAAATGAAACTCAATCGGTCCTACTCGTTGAAGTTTGGACGAGTTATTATTAGTTTAATCCAATCCATTTAAAATTGGGTTGATATGTAACTCGAATTGACTTGACAGAGATCTTGTCAAAATTATTTTAAAATATTTTTTTTAATTTTGATATGTTTTATATAGCCAAAATAAAGAAAAATATAATTTAATTAAGTACTAAAATAAGAAAAAATTAAATAAAATAAGTAAAACTTAGTAAAAGTTGGGTCGGGTTGAGTCTTGTCCCGCTCTATAATCCATTACTCAACCCGTTTTGATCCAAGTAAATTCGGGTTGAGTTGGGTCTTATCCTGTTTATTGTCTTGACCCACCGTTCAAATTTGACCAAACTTGTGCAATTGCCACCCTAGGTATAATATTGAAATAGAGCAAGATTCATTTACTTTTTTTACTATAGATTTGGGGTTCCAATATTACAAATGGAGAAATCTTTAGTAATAAAGTCTAAAAATGAATTTTAAAAATAATCAATCTTTTGCATGCTTACGATTGACAATTAGAACGTGTACAAGATAATATGAGCACAAGTGCAATATAGGGTAAAACAAGAATTGAGTGTGTCTGACTTTGTTATCATAATAACAAAATGATTCTTGTGCTTAATTAAATTCAAAAAGTTAAATTTAAAGATGATTATTATCCAAGATTATAAAAGGAGATTGTCAATCCACCCATTGATGTAGGATAACTAACATTTTTTTTCTTTAAATGAATCTTATAAGGTGAGAATCTAAATTAATCGAGACAACATTAATTATACTCTCTCTGTTCTATTTTAATTGAATTTGTGAGATAATACACATATATTAAGAAAATATCAAAGACAAAATTGACTCCATACTTTCCACTATTGCCCTTGGTAGAATCATATATATGTAAGGTAATTATCTCCTAAAAAATATAAAAGTTCAATAAATGAAAGTACAAATAACAAAAAAGTTTCAAACATTCACATTCAACTTTGAACAATGAGCAATTCAAATATTTTCAATATCGAAAAAAACTTTAAAAATTCAATTAATTTAAAACAGAGAAAATATAAAATAGAATGAAGAAGTAGATGGCATTTAAAGTTGCTCATCTAGCTTGCAACTTGAATAGTGTAAGGCCCATTTGTGCTTATGTTAGGTAAGGAGCCACTCTATTGTTGTTTTCTAGCTTTGCCAACAATTCACAACCTCTACTACAGAGTTGTTGAATGGTTAATAGCACATTAGATTGGATATATAAAATTAGAAAAAATGGGGTCAAGGAGAAAAAACATTGACTAAGGTTACATCCAATCACTGAGTTGTGATGCAGTAGTAGAATTGTTTCATCCTCGATCATAGATTTTGAGTTCAAGCTCTGAATATAAAAAAAAATCTCATCGAAAACATTGTTTATGAATTAACTCTGAAGTGCATGATCTGAATTTAATCGAAACTTCAATATAGACTTCAGACCCAGGTGAGGGAAAAAAGGAAGTCCACCAAAGATCAAGGACTATTGGGAGAGTCAAAATATTTCTAAACAATTAATGCCACAAATTTCTTTAAAATTAAATAAAAAAGAAAGACCAAAAAATAATTAAGTATGTGGAAATGTCAGGCAACTTACTTCCATGGAGTGTACTTTTTTTTTTTTTAATAAAGACCACAAAAGTTAAAGGTAGATATATAAATGTGAATCCAATAATTTCTATGGATGATATTTCCTTTATAAATTTGGGGATTCTTTATTTGTTGAGATATTTCCAAATGTGGGGGAGATCAAACTCAATATTTTCCATCAACAAATACCTACCTTTAGTTTGTTTTGAATCGTAAGCCACACTTATCCTGGTATTAGTTATTAGAATCTTTGTTAACATGAGTCCAATATATGCTATTTTTTAGTTTCAATTTATGTAATATTAATAGACTTTTTAAATATATTTTGTAAATTTTTAAGTTGAAGCAACGATCAAATAAAAATAAACAACTGAAGCAAACACGTCTATCAGCAGTTGCCTGCTTAAACAAACAACTAAAGCAGGCACGTCAATCGTTAGTTGTCTGCTTAAGCAGACACATCAATTGGCAGTTGTCTGCTTAAACATGCATGTCGACCGAGACGTATCTGCTTATCCACACTTATATATATGTAATAGATATAAATTGGTATTGTTTTACATAATTTTTAGCATGAAGTATAACAGTTCATTCGTTATTTAAATCAGCATAATAATCCCCATATTATTAATTCTCACAAAAATAATATTTACATGGCAATCTCAATATAACTAATCTATCAATTGTCGAGTTCCTTAAAAATAATGTTCAAATTTCAATTTCGATATAACTAATTCATCAATTGGAGCAACTTTGATAATTTAATTACCAATTAATGAAATAGGGAATATATGATAAGTGATGCTTGTTATAAAACATTGTTAGCAAATAATGAATAAGATTCCTATGTGAGCAAAGAAGATGGACACTCTAGATTAGGAAAAATTATAGAAATACACAATATTTGGAAACTTAATTACAATTATTTCCTATCATTTAAAAAATTACTAAATTCCTTTTTTTCGCTATTTCGCTAATACATAACACAGATTTTCGCTGATACATAACATAGATTTATAAACTATCAGTTAGTTTCACTGATACCTAAAAAAATTAAACAACCAATTAATTA
>JBCEWC010022167.1:0-10139 GCA_038996855.1 Solanum aculeatissimum | reverse complement strand
ACTCAATTCGGTGCTCAATACTCCTCCCAAGACTCAACATGCTCATAAGACATCAACCATATGGTTAACTCATTCATCTAGTCTCATTGGACATTTATCAATTCATCACATCAACCATCAATTCTTTGATTTCGTTCTTTCAAAGTTCACCTCTCAACTCATAAGGACTTTATCATATATCATTCTACTCATATCATTCAGGAAAACAGAAGTAGAATTACAACATTTAGGGACTTCATAGTCTCATTAGCCTCAATTTTATACTCATGCATACACCTTTAAGTAAAATAGGTAAAGATAATAAAAATTCATGCTAGGGTTCATGTAGATAAGTAAAATCACCTAATTCAAGCAATTAGTTCATAAAAATAGTAGTCCATGCAAAATTTTATAGAATTACATTAGAATTTAAGAAAACTTTCAAAAACTTTCAAAAACTATCTATGGAAAACCCAATTCCTTCGTAACTCCATCAATTAGGGTTATGGGACACATGGAAGAAAAACATCCATGTTTTGGTAAGCCTTACATACCTGAAAGTTTGAATCTTGGAGTAGCTTGGAAGAATCCTCAAGTTCTCTCTTCAAACCCTAGCCTTTTTCTCTTTTGAAACCTTATTCTGCTTTGGAGGATGTATTTTAGCGTAAAAAGGATCAACTAATATGTTTAGGACCTAATTTAAGTATAAAAAAGTCAAGTCTAGGCTTTAAAAGGATGAAAAAAGACCAAAATAACCCTTTAAAAAAAATTGTAAAAAGTCATCCACGAAACCCTTTACGGCCCGTGGGATGTTCCACGACTCGTGGGTCACTTACGTAAACTTTTAGGCACATTTTTTAGATTATTGGAACTTTTCACGAGACCCATCCATGAACCTAAAAGGCTTCACAAATCATAGATGGATTCGTGAAGTCTGGGTCTACAATTTGATTTTCTGGACCTTTCCACGAAACCTCACTTTACGGGTCGTACTTCAATCCACGACCCGTATGTGGTTTCATGGAATTTCCTGCTCTAAAAGTGTTCAGTAAAATGGTCATAACTTTTGACTCTGAAATCCAAATGAGGTGAAACCAGTTGTGTTGGAAAGATAATTCAAAGAGCTTTCATTTGGTAAGTCATGCGTACATGTAAGAATAGAGTTATGGGGTGTCACAGTACCATTGCTTTCGACACAATTTTCCATAATTCGTCAAGTCCCAAGGTATTCCGTTTATCACTATTTAATCCAATTCTCAAGCCTATTTTATAAAACAAAGTACCAACATCGTCATTGAAGTCATTTCATGGTTTCGGTAAATGCCATAACTTAATAAAATCTCTCTTTTTACAAAAATACCATCAATTATATCCATCATAAGCCAACTTCACCAAAATATGAATATGCAAGATTCAAGCTCATCACACATACAAATTTTTCAACTTTTAAATAATTTCCATCGACTTTACAATTTATAACACAATAATTCACAATTATAAAATTCACAAAAAAAATCCAAAAACTCGGCACACCAGCCTATGTCATTCCCTTATCAAGCATTTCTAAGGACGTTCTACAACATAACATCGAGAATTTCCTAAACTAAGGCTTTCCAATCCTCATTCTGTAAATTATGTTATTCAAGATTTTCAAGTCTTCCAACTTACTAGAAGTCTACTAAGTCATATCCTAATTAAGCGAACTATTCAAGTTATTCATTAATCACTCTAAGACAAGTCTAAAAGGTTGAAGTTGTAGTCTACCTCAAGCCGAAAATGCTATCAAGCCGCTACTCCGGAGCCTTATTCTTCTGAATAGCCTCCAAACGATGCCAAGCTATCAAATTATAAATAAACAAGTCAAAACAAGTCCAATGATATCAATATTGCTATAATTAAATTCGAAATTAAAATCAGGTCAAAATTTGACATTGGGACTCACATACGAAATTGAAAAACTGACTCTGTCACAAGGTCCCAAAAGACTCAAGGAACTTGTACCCCAAAAATGAGTACATTCCGAGCATTGGAAGGTCCTCAAATAACCCACCAAAAGTCAAGCCTTACTTAACCCATAAATGGAAAAGAATAACGAAAATGCATGAATCATACGAGGTTTAAGGAAGATGGAAGGTTGCAAAATGTCCCCATGAAAATAATGAAGCTACCGGAATAGAAATTACTAATTTTTATGGAAGGATGTTAAAATCCTAAAATAACCAAGTCCCGCAATGCGACTTAGCTGCAGGAGTCGGGGTTTTAAGCCTCTAGTGTCGCAAAAGTGACCAGGATATCGCTTAAGCGACACCCGCCCAAAGGGTGGCCATCGCTAAAAAGGAAGGTGTATTGTTAAAGCAACACTCCCACCCCCTATAACCCTAGCCAAAGCAATCCTTTAGTTACTAAATCAGACTTCGCTTAAGTGACCAAGGATCGCAAAAGTGAAGGCACTAGAAACCAGTGGTTGGTGATAAACTTAGGCAAAAGGAGTTTCCCAACAAGGGGGTTCAGAATCCATTTGGGACCCATCAAAACAAATGATATATGTTATCCAACTAAAAATGGCATTTTGGACTCAATAGAATTGATGAATTTTCCAACAGAGGTCATTTAAGTGAAATGTTGACCAAAGTTAATATTTTCAAGAGTTCAACTCTTTAAAATACAAAAATAGCCAAAAACTCATTCCAGACACCTCGGGAATCAAACCAAAGATCGCTGTAGACCAAACTTAATATTTCCAAGCTAACCATGCTAATAAAATTTTCAATCGAGTGCATTTTCTAAAAATATTGGTCGATGTCAAACTAAGCCAAAATTAGAGTTAAAACAACATTTTGCACAAACTCAAAATGAAAGACCCAAATCCTAAACCAACCTTCTCCTAGACCAAAATGGGCCTTTCAAAACTGATGGAACCTTCAAAATTTTCATTTGATGCTTGAATTTCTGGATGTTATCCAAAGTCAAATATCTCCAACTTAAGACTCTAAAAAGAGAAACACTCAAACCAAACTTACCCAATGACCTTGGGAAGCATACCACCCATCCCAACACCAAATATGGACCATAAAGAAGCTAGAGGGAGGGGTAAATGGAAAATATTGAGAAAAGGTACATAAATGACCTTGGAGGTCATTACAACATCTACTACAAAAAGGACTTTTATCCTCGAAAGTTAAGAAGAGGGACAATACTTGAACCTTAACCGATGGAATCTCTTTGGACCTTAACTGTCTAACCTTCCTATCTAATGTGTCTACTGGCTCCTTTGTGAATGTCAAAGACTTGTCAAGATGAATCAAGTCCCACTGAAGTACATGAGACTCATCTGGTACATACTGTTGTAGCATAAAGACATGGAAAATTAGGTAAAGACCAGAAAGAGTTGTTAAAGCTAACTCATAAGCTACATCTCCAATCTACCTCAAGATATCAAAAGGGACAATAAACCTCAAACTAATCTTACTCCTCCTCCTGAATCTCATCACACCCTTCATGGGCGACACCCACAGAAATACCTAATCACCAACCATAAACTCTAATAGTCGAACCCTCTGATCAACATAGCTCTTTTTCCTACTCTGGACAATACGAAGCCTCTCTTGGATCACACAAACCTTATTCAATACGTCACTAAGCAAGTATGTACCCCACGAACTAACCTTAAAAGCATCAAACCAACCTACTAGGGAATGACACTTCCTACCATATAACACCTGAAGTAGTTCCTTTTAAATGCTCGAATGGTAGTTGTTATCATATGAAAACTTCGCCAAAGCCAAGGATTGGTCCCAATGACCCCCAAAATCAATAACATGAGCTCTAAGCATGTTCTCCAAGACTTGAATAGTCCTCTCTGACTAACCATCAACCTGGGGGGAAAATTTGTGGTGAGATTGACTCGGGTGCCCAACTCTCTTTAAATAGACCTCTAGAAGTGGAAAGTTGGATAACTTAAATACAATCAAAACCACAAGAAGTATGTGGTAGTCCCACCACAAATTCCATAGTTATTCATTCCCACTTCCACTTTGGAATGGAAAGTTGTTGCATTACACCACCAGGTCTTGGATGTTCAATCTTTACCTGTTGACAGTTCAAGTACCTAGCAACAAAGGTAGAACTAGCTCTCTTCAACCTACACTACCAGTAATATTATCGAAGATCACAATACATCTTAAATGCACCAGGATGAATAGAATATCTAGAATAGTGGGCCTTTTCAAGTATCATCCTAACCAAGTCTTCGAGTCTCGGAACACAAATATGATCCTCAATCCTCAAAATGCCCTTCAAATCTAAGGTTGCCTTCCTAGCCTCTTCGTTGAGCACTTTATCACAAATCACTATCAACTATGGATTGTCAAACTATTGTGCTCGAATATGCTCCAATAGGGAAGATCTCTACGTATGCAAGAATCCTACATGGCTTAAAAATATCGAGTCAAACCATCCGATTAGCTAAGGTTGAATTTCCAAAGCCAGAGGTCACTCCTCAACTAATACAAAGCCACATTTCCCATACTCATTGTATTTCGGCTAAAGGCATTTTCTACAATATTAGCCTTGCATGGGTGATAAAGAATAGTGACATCATAGTCCTTTAGAAACTCCAACCACCTATGCTTCCTCAAATTAAGATCCTTCTAACTAAAAATGTACTAAAGACTATGATCATCAGTAAAGATCTCACAGTGAGCACCTTACAAGTAATGCCTCCAAATCTTCAAAGCAAAGACTACTGCCACCAACTCCAAGTCGAGTGTGGGGTAGTTTTTCTCATGCACCTTTAGCTGCCTGGGAGCATATGCAATAGCCCTACCTTGCTACATCAAGACACTACCCAAGATAATACCGGAAGTATCACAATAAAGATAGTAAACCCCTAGCCCTCAACTGGAAGAGTAAGGATCTGGGCTGAAGTCAACAAAGCCTTGAGCTTTAGATAGCTTGCCCCACACTCATCAGACCACTAGAAGGGAACATTCGTCTGCATCAATATAGTCAAAAGTGATGTAATAGAAGATATTCCCTGCATAAACCGCCTATAATACCTGTCAAATCAATAAAACTATATACCTTTGTGGGAGAAGTTGTCCTAGCCCAATCACAAACTACTGCTATCTTAGCTGGGTCCACCATAATCCTATCCTTGGAGACCATGTGCCCCAAGAATGTCACAGAGTCGAGCCAATACTCATACTTATGTATTTAGCATACAACCGATGATCTCGTAATGTTTAAACAAACCCTCAAATGCTACTCGTGTTGCTCACGGCTACTAGAGTAGATAAGAATATTATCGATGAACACTATAACAAAGGAGTCCAAGTAGGGTCTGAACACATGATTCATCAAATCCATAAATGTTGCAGGGGCATTAGTCAACCCAAAAGACATGATTAAGAACTCATAATGGCCATATCAAGTCTAAAAGAAAGCCTTAGGGATATTTGTTTCCTTAATCCTCAGCGGGTGATATCCCGATATCAAATCTATCTTAGAAAACACCATTGCACCCTAAAGTTGATTAAACTAATCATTAATATACGATAACGGATACTTGTTATTGTTGGTCACCTTATTGAATTGTCAATAGTCTATACACATGCGCATGGTACCATCTTGTTTCTTCATAAACAAAATAGTAGCACCCTACGGAGACACGTGACAGCTTAGTATCTTATTCTATATTCAGTGCATTATTCAATCATTTGTCTTCTTTCAGACATTATGCACTACTACCACATTCACTTTAGAGAATGGAGCATTTTAATGGAACATATTTTATGACTTTTAACCAAAAACATATTATTTTGCTTTAGTCATTATTATATTATTAATATGGTGCATTGGAACTTGAACCCAACGTCTTACTCATATAAAGATATCTTTGATCAATCGAAGTTGAACTCAATATCTTATCATGATGGTGCATCGGGACTTTAACTTCCTTTTTGTTGTGATAGAACTTAAATCTATCATCTTATCATCACCAATTAAGTATTTATCTTTCTTTCAGAGTGTGTGAAGTAATCTGTTACATCAAATTGTGTGATGTCAACATGATTTTTAGAGATAAAATTTACTTTAAAATTTTTCTCTTACTTCTTTAGTGATGTTTGATAAAACTCAACCAAGTATTTGGGAGTATTGACACTTATTTACAGAGTGGTCTTTTCCATCACATTGATGACACCTTTTTGGTGGTGATTTTTCTTCGGTGAATGATTAATACCAGGAGAAGAATTTTGTTCTTGGTCATTCTCAGGATCACGATAAGATCCACGGCCTTTTCCATGCATGGTAGGCATACACCTCATTCACTTCAAAAAGTGATGTAGATTTCATAGGTCAATTCTCATGATTTTTATCAATAAATCATTATTTTGTTCAACCATAAGAATATGAGAAATCAGTTCATAATACTTCTTCTCTCGATATTGTTGTTGTAGCAGAACATTCAAGACATGAAACGTGGAGAACGTTTTTTCCATTATATCAATATGTAATCATTTCTCTACACAGTTTCAATTAAGAAGTGATTTTGAATATAACAGAATCATACTCATGAATACACTTAAAAGTCTTCTAGCTTTAAATGCATCCAATCATACAATAATTTTGGATGTATGACCATCTTCAAGTGGTCATATATTTCTTTTAGGATTTTCCACTAAACAAGTGGATCCTTGACTGTGAGATATTCAATTTTTGAAATTTCATCAAGATGATGATGCAAGAATATCATAACTTTAGCACAGTTCTATTTTGATACTTTATTTTCATTCTTAATGGTGTCTCCACTACACCAAGCATCCAACACTCATGAAGGGTAGTTCTTGCCCAAATTATGAAGGGCAACAAACTCAAGTTTCTTAAGGTTAGTCATATCAATAAAGAGAAAACAAATAAATACAAATAATACCTTGGCCTTGAAGCTTGACCTTCACTATTTAAGACGGTAGAGTCTCGTGTTGATAACGTGTTATGAAAGTATAAAATAAAAGAAGAAGAAGAAGAAAGTGGGGAAGAAGATAGAAGACTGCTTATTGCTCTTGAGTAATATTCACTTGTATTCAGATGTATTTTAGAATGAAGAAAACTCTTATATTTATAAGGAAAAAACCCTTATATTTATAAGGAAAAAACTAATTTGGTTTCCAAGTAAGAAACTGACTTGGTATTCAAATAGAATTTCTAACTATTAAATGAATCCACATAATAGACATTCACTACAAATTAAATATGTTTATAACAACTTTTGTATTTTTTTTAATTTCTTTCACAATCTGGGTGTAAAAACACTATATTAATGGGGGTGGCTTTTTTAAGCTAGAACTGGTGAGAATATATTTTATTTGCGATTGTTTATTTGGGTGAATTAAAATAAAAAAACTTGCAGTGTTAAATGTGTATATAATTGATTTATTTTTTGTATTAAAAATTTTGCAGTGTTATATGTGTATATAATTGATGTGTTTTTGTATTCTATAAGTTTTTTAAGTGTTTTATATGCAATCTTTTTTATGATTCGTAGTTTACATTTAAGGTTTTTTTAATTTTTAAGCAATTTTGTGCATTCTTGCATTTGACTTTATTTATGGCTATTCAAGCAAGTAGGTATTTGATTGTGGTTTGGACAGAGTGTTATATGATTCGAACACTCTCTATAATGAGTTGGTTGAATTTCTAACTGGCCAACTTGGGATAGACACAACAATTGACGAAAATAAGGCACATGTGATCGAGTGGGAAATAATAAAAGATATGTACTAGACATCCCCCGGAAAATTAGTGGTATCATAAATATTTGTTGGCTGCTTTTTTGAAAGACAATAAAAATTCTATTTTCACTTAATGTTTTGAGTTTGTGTTTTATTTTGGTTTTATTCTTGGTTATGACAAGAACTTAGTGGATTTTGGTAATTTGTTGATATATATTTTGGTATTTTATTGATATATATTTGGATACTATGTAAAATCAATATATGTTTGATTTGTGTCTTTTGTTTTTTAATGACAGAAACAAATTTTATTTTTGTAATTTATAGATATATATTTTGGTATTTAAGTGATATATATTTGGTTTATTGGTAATAACTTGACCTACCCTGAATAAAACCAATAATATTCTTAAGAAATAAAGCACACGTGAAAATGATATCATTGAAATACCCTGAATAAAATCAATACTATACTGAAAAATTCATTATTTACATTTAATACTGGATATATATTTTGGTATTTAAGTGATCTATATTTGATTTATTGGTATGAAATTGTCATGCCCAGAAAAAAATCAAAAATATTCTTGAAAAATAAAACACACGTGAAAAATGATATCATTGAAAAAACCTAAAAAAACCTATAATATACTGAAAATTTCAATATATTCTCATTTAATAGTGGATATATTATTTATATTTTTGGTATTTAAGTGATATATATTTAGTTTATTGGTAACAATTTAACATACCCTTAATAAAACTAACAATATTCTTAAAAAATACAGTGCACACAGGAAAAAAAGTGAATATATATTTTTGGTATTTAAATGATATATATTTGGTTTATTGGTAAGAACTTGACATACCCTTTAAAAATCCAACAATATTCTTAAAAAATACAACACAAGTGAATTTTGGTGGATGCATATTTTTGGTATTTTAGTGATATATATTTGGTTTATTGGCAAGAACATGGCATACCCTTAATAAAACCAACAATATTCTTTAAAAAATACAGCACACGTGAAAATGATATCGTCGAAATCCCCTGCATAAAATCAATAAAATACTGAAAAAATCAGTATATTTGCATTTAATAGTAGATATATATTTTGATATTTAAGTGATCCAAATTTGATTTATTGGTATGAAATTTTCATGTCCCGAAAGAAACAAAAATATTCTAAAAAAATAAAGCAGACATGAAAATGATATCATTGAAAAATCCTAAATAAAACCAATAAATTCAGTATATTTGCATTTAATTCAGTATGATCATTTATCATGGAGACTAGAAAAAAAATTAAAAAGCAAAAGTCTTAATAGGATCCGAAAAAAAATTAAAAAGAAAACTCCTAATAGGACATACCCTTTATAAACCCAACAATATTCTTAAAAAATACAGCACAAGTGAAAATTAGTGGATACATATTTTTGGTATTTTAGTGATATATATTTGGTTCATTGGCAAGAACTTGACATACCCTTAATAAAACCAACAATATTCTTTAAAAATACAGCACACGTGAAAATGATATCGTCGAAATCCCCTGAATAAAACCAATAAAATACTGAAAAATTCAGTATATTTGCATTTAATAGTGGATATATATTTTGATATTTAAGCTATCTACATTTGGTTTATTGGTATGAAAATTTCATGTCCCAAAAGAAACAAAAAATATTCTTAAAAAAATAAAGTAGATGTGAAAATAATATCATTGTAAAATTCTAAATAAAACTAATAAATTCAGTATATTTACATTTAATTCAGTATGATCATTGATCATGGAGACTAGAAAAAAATAATTTGAGAAAAAATTAAAAAGCAAAAGTCTTAATAGGATCCGAAAAAAATTTAAAAAGAAAAGTCCTAATAGGACTCCTACGTAATGTTTTCGAAAATCTAAATAAATGAAAAAAATCATAGATAGCTGAAACAAAGATCCGAAAATGTAAATAAATAAAAGTCTGTAAATCAAAATAAATGAAAAAAATTTCATAAAATAATTGGCTTCTTAAAAATAGCATTAAATGGTTTCTTTAAAAAAATCTAATCTGCAAAAGATCCAAAATAAATTAAAAAGAAAAAGTCCTAATATGACTCCTAGGTAATTGTTCTGTAATAAATGGTAAGTAATTACTATCAATATATCTATCTACATAAAAAAAATTATACACAGAATAGAAATAAATTTTTTTTACATATATGTAATACGTAAAAAATTAAAAAATGAAAACTGATTATTGATCCTGAAGAAAAAAATATTATAAAAAAAATCATAAATAAAGGGAAAAAAACTTATCTGAATTTGCAACTCCTCAAATTTTAATTTGTACTTCATTATTGATTTTGAAATTGGATATTTAACATCATTTGAACTTCGTTGCTTGTAATTTTCAGAGAAATTTATATACTTTCATCCA
>JBCEWC010022166.1:0-10140 GCA_038996855.1 Solanum aculeatissimum | reverse complement strand
CCCATATACCTTAATTTTACCAAAAGAATTGCAAGGTCAAACTTGGTCAAGGTTGTCTTCCCCAAATTCTTCAAGCTTTCTTCAATGCATGCCAAGATCATTTTATAATTCCCAAAGTGAATTTAGGAGACTTAGAATAGACGAATGAGGGTTTGGGGATTGATTTAGGGGTTTAGGAGACCTTTAGGATACCTAAAAGATGCTTAGAGAATTATTAAATCACAAAATTACCATGAATGAAACGGCCAAATAACTGTAACATAGTGTCTCACAGACTACTACAATGCCCATGAACTTGACTCACGGTCCATACAACCCTCCATCAAATAACACTTAGCCAAATTTTCAATGCGAACTCTCAGAGGACTTTCTGGACCACTTGATGGGAGGTTTTACGGACCTTGTGGCTTCACACGGACCGTGTACCAGTCTGTGGAGCCACACGTAGCCCAAGAATCAACTCTCAATCCAAGTCAAGCCACTTCCCTACTTGACGAGCCACTTCACAGACCGTCAAATGGCTCACAGACCGTGGGGTGGTTCGTGGCCTATGACTTATGTCCTGGGGTGGTTCCTGGCCACCCCTAGCTCTTTGGAACTTGACACAGAACCCTACATGGACTGTTCCAAAGCTCACAGTCCGTGGCCCTTGCCTTGGGCCCGTTTCAGGGCCTATCTCTAATGTCTTCTCATCCGAACTCCGAACCGAGTGAAACCAGTTGCGTTGAGAAGATATCTCAAAGAGATTCAATTTTATATATAGTATCCCACACGTTTCAGCCCGCATCAAAAGGTATGCCAGTTCAAAGTCTGCTGTCCAAACGACCTCTCTAGGCCACCAAATGATCCGTTTTGCGTTCAGACACTTAAACTCAACCCGTGGCTACCAAAACTCAACCATGACAAGTAGTAAATCTTACAAGACCAACCATAAGGAGTTTTTGAAAATTTTTGGGTTGTTACAAAGTGATGCTCCGCGGACCAGTACACGGTCCGTGAGGCCCCTTGTGAGTTGGTCCAAAAAGTCCCCCGAGATTTCAAGCTAAATCCAAGACCAAGTAAGGTCTCATGGATAGGATCATGGTTTGTGAGCCTCTGGACGACACTTGGGCAGCTTCGATGAGACCCTATTTTTTGTGATCTAGTCTGTTTCATTAATGGTTAATTTATAATTTAGTTTAATTCTATGCCCCTTTTAGCCTTTATAAGGTATCCTAACACCCATAAATGAAACCCTAATCCTCTCTAATTCATTTTATCACTCCTCACGCCTCACCAAAATTCTCGCACTCCTCTAGACCTCCATTGATGAAAGCTTGAAGAAATTTGAGAAAATTATCCTTGTTGCAAAATCATCCAATTTCTTTGGCTAATCGCAAGGTATGTGGGATGGATTCATGGATTCCCTTTTATCTATGAAGACCCAAGAACTCTCCTCTTTAAATTATGAATTAAATTTTTCTTTAATGTTGGGTTTTTAAAATTTTGATATATTTAATTGAATTGAGTTGTGGGTTGTACAAATTAGGTGATTTAAAGTTGATTTAAGTTGGATTCTAAGAATTTTCATTTGAATTGATGAAGGTCAAATTATGCATGTCCTCTTACTCTTGAACTATGCATGGGTAGTGTTTTGATGATGATTTAAATGTTGATTTAACTTAAATTTCTTATGGAATACTCTTGAATTGAATTTAAAGTATGAATTATAGTACCTATGCTATTCTCATTATCACTCATGGCATTTGCATTCATGACCATGGATTTTCATGAAGGTTATAATGTGGGCTAAGTCCCAAATATGCTTATGACTGTTATTTTGTCAAGTATGGGTTATGACAAGAATGTGATCACATAATCTCTATGATATGGCTCTTTGTGCAACCATGGGTGTTTACACCAATATGATATGATATGATATGATGAGTATGGAGTTTCTCTTATGCATGAAGTTTGACATTAAAGTGTATTTGGCTTTTTAGCTCAATAAAGCATGGTTGTGAAATGTATTTGACTCTTGATAAGTATGCATGAGAGTAATGAAAGTGAATTTGGCTTTTAAGCCCAAGTATACATGGTTTGACGTTCAAGTGTCAAGGTTCCATTTTAAAGCATGTATATGTATACGCATTCTTGTGGGATGATGACTTAGCACCGATAAGGACTGGAGTAGTAAGTGGGATATCCCCAAGGGTCCCACTTCTTTTCCGAAACTATGTGCCAACGTAGGTATGCTACTAAAATAGGAGGCCCGTAAGGTATGTTATGATATGATATGATATGTTATGTAAATCCCTCCGAAATTACCAGGTCGTAAGAAAGGTGGTTATCACACCAAAATGGGAGGCTCGTAAGGTGTGGTGTAGATTACCTTTTGCAAGTAATCTTCTTTGATCCGATGGGAGGACTCATCGGGAAAGTTCATGTTGTAGCTCACATGAGTTTTGATGTCGGTTATGGTTCCATCCCCTTTATACTATAAGCATTATGGTGTCTCATGCATCATGGTTATCATGGCATATTGATATACTATTCTTCCTTATATCCTCCTTCTATGTACGTGCCCTGGTCATCAAGGTTGTCTATAGGTTCATGTGCATATGCATTTGCATGTCTGCATACTTAGTGCATTATTATGTGTTAACCAATACTCTTTGTCTACATATTCTAACCATGTAGGGACCGGAGATGATTTCCTTCCACCGTTGGACATCTTGCAAAAATTCAAAGTGTTTCTTGTGGTGAGCCCTATGTTCCAAAGGCAACATCTCATTTCATCTACCTATGTTTTTACTTATGTTTCTTTACTTTATGACTTGAGGGTGAGCCCGGATTATGTCGAGGCGCCGTCTTATCTTATGTAGAGGCATTATTGGACATATCGACTCTATTGAATGTTATGCCATATGATACTTGTAATGATATATTTACCTATGTTAAGTGATGGTATCTTATGTTATGTTTCCATTTCTGCTTATGTTATTATGATATGATTTGCTTGGGAATGTACTTATATGGAAAGTCCCCAACCTTGCTTGCCCCCATAGGTTGAGTCATACTTACCCTCCCCTTAGAATATAATTTCTACGTGTTATGTGATTCATGCTTATCCCATTCCCGGCAACATCCCCATAGATTGAGTCTAAGGTCCTGAAATCCCCTAGACTTATGTGTTATTTGTTTATTATACGCGCTTCCGAATCAATGATGTGTGTGATGATGCTATGATGGCTTGATCGAGGACTCGCGGGTTCTTTTTCACCATGTCACATCTAGGCCCTACTCTTAGGTCGTAACACTAGGGGCATCTTATGAACCTAATACACTTCTAATACTCTTCACATATATAGGAATGAGCCTTAAAATATAGATATATTCAAGACAACACTAAGTTCAATCTTATATACTTACGATGAAAAACTTTAGATCATAAGAATAGAGTTATGGGATATTACAGTCAATGAGTTCACGTTGGACTTACTCTCGCTCAATTTAGTGCTCAATATTCCTCCATAGACTCAATGCTCATAAAAAAACAATCTCAATCACATCTCTCAATAATTCGACCAATCAATCCTTCGACCTTTCAAGAATGAATTAGACAATCATGTAGGGGGACTTTCACCTTAGACCAATCTTTAGAGTTCAATTATCCAGACTCACAGGATCATCAAGTTATATCTATCTATCATCATGCTTACATCACAATCATAGTCAACATTCTCAAATTAAGACTCTAGACTCAATCCCTAGGTTTTTTCATGCAATTCTTATATAAACAATATCTAGGGTTTATGAGATAATTTGAATAAAAATATTCATTCAGTAAAACAAGTTCATGATGATCATCAAGCATGTAAAGATATATAAAATATATAGTTTACAAGAAAAACTTTAAAGAAAACATGCATAGAGACTCAACACTTTCATAATCTCTCTACTACCATAAATAGGGGCACACGGAAGAACAATCTCATGTTTTAATTTAGCCTTACATACCTGTAAATTTTGAGTGTTTGAACAACTTGGAAAAACTCACTAGATTACCTTCAAACCCTAGCCTTTTTCTCTCTTGAAACCTTGCTCTAAGTTGGAGAAGGTGTTTTTGCATAATAAGACCGAACAAATATGTTTTTAGTCTAAATAGATGTAAAACCATCAAGTTTAGGCTTTAAAAGGGTAGAAAAAGACAAAAATAACCCTTCTTAAACCATTGTCAAAGTCATCTATGGGCCAACCTATGGCCCAAGGAACCAATCCATAAACTTTTGGGCAAGTTTTGGGGTTTCAAGATCCATTCTACGAGCCCAATCTATGGCCCGTAGAAGTACTTACGACCCATAGTTGGGTCCGTAAAGTTGGGGGCTCAAAAATAGACTTTTAAAAGTTTTTCCACGAGTTAAAAGTATGGGTCGTAACTCAAACCACGACTCATAAGTCAGGTCGTAGGTCAAATCTGCTTTGGCATTCTATAGTAAAATGATCATAACATTTTACTTCAAACTCTAAATGAGGTGAAATTAGTGGTATTGGAAAGATAATTCAAATACCTTTCATTTGGTAGGTCATACACCACCTAATTCTTTGTGTGCTTAAATTTGTGATCATTTGAAATTAGCCCTTATATAATCTAATGCAAAAAAAATCAATCGATAGGAAGGTTTGAACTCGACTAAGCACTAGAGGTCTCTTATGAACCTAATCCACTTCTATTACGCTTTACACTTATGGGAATGAGCCTTGAAATATAGGTACATATAAGGCATCACTAGGTTCAAGCTTCTATACTTACGACGAAAACAATTTGGATCATATTAATAGAGTTGTGGGGTATTATAATATCTCCCCCTTATGATCATTCATCCTCAAATGATGAGTGTAACAATTGAGACTCTATCAGATTAATGAATCACAATCGACCAATCACCATCATACCTATTAACCAGTCTAGAGAGTCACAAATTAAACTCAGAATAGACAAATCAGTTCAGATCAAGAATAGAGATATTACCTTAGAAATTCTCACCATCAGACACGAATGGAACATCAAAACTTAATTATTTTGAATCATTTAAACATCTCGACAATCAATTATTAGAACTCAAGAAGAAAGTCATCAACTCCAATTTGAGAATGGGACCATCGCGATATATAAGACTCCATGGATAACTCTCAAGCTTAGCACCTTATCTAAACTATGCTCATTTTCATAGCACTACACTTTATTAATTGAAGCTTATGAACCCTATTCAAATCTACACCTAACCACATTCCCTTATTCTATTCAAGCCTAATTCCAAACCCTAAAGTGTTATTCCTAAGATGACCATATTCATACAAAGCAAATTCCCAAAACTCAAGCTTTATACCCCCAAAGGAACTTTCATTAAGAGATTACTAGTCCTCTCCATTACATCACTACTTTTACTCGAAATCCTTGCCAAGAAGTCATCAATAGCCTATCACCATTACTCACATAATAATAACAACACATTCAAGCCATCACAGTAACCACTTCTACCATATCTATGAATTTCCAAACCTACTTAACACCTCTACATCTATCATTGCATGAGCTCCTACCTAGAGATACTCTAACATACTTCTACCTATCAATTTCACATCATAAGGTCTCATCTCTCCCATCTTCCCTACCACTATCCCTCCATCGAATTTGTATAACACCACTATCACATTAAGGGTACATTCACTCTTCCCTGTCTACTCTCACTTCTCAGTTTACTACTATCAACATCACTATCCGGACTGGAATGAACTCATCATCTCCCCCTTTGGCGAAAGCCAACTCTATTATTTTTCCATTCAATAGTAAGTACAATTCAACATTTGAGGTTTCAAATTCTGCCACCAATAGTATCAAACAAACCAAAAATCATTCTATACCAAGGTCATCAGAATCAATCACATTCAACTCAGATTCACTATCTAAGCACACACGGCAAATCAAAATTAGAACTTTATGCAACTTGCACTAATTTGAATACATATATTAAGATTCTTCTTACCTAGTGGTTTATTCGTGATTCAATATTTTCATCTAAAACTCATATACATGCACACTCATAACATCTCACTTATTGTAAGTTAACATCTTAATTTTTGGCACATACTATGCCAAACGTGTTAAAACAAATCTCCCAACTAGCACTGTCACTCTCATAATATCTATTTCCCTTCAGAATCATAAGCCTATTTTAGATCTATCACTTTGAAAGAACTTCATAACCTTTATTAAAAATTGACAGAACTGTCCACGAGACCCCATCTATGGGTCATGGTTTAACCTACAAACCGTGACTTGGCTCTTAGAAACATGTTCCACAAAAGTTAAGCTACTAGAATTACAACTTCTAATATACGAACACACATGATGACTTGTCAATTCTTATAAGGACTGTAAGTCCCCTCGTAGAAATGTTCTAGACTTGGAAAAATTTTAGGTCCTTCAGGGCTCCTTTCTATGAACCTTTTGACTTGTCATGATTTCTTATACGGTCCGTCCTAGTATCTCATAAGTCAACTTCTAGAAATCCTCCAACTTTTCAATTTCACTAGCACCAATCCATGAATCTTATCTATGACCCGTAGTATTACCTACGGTCCGTAGACTAGCTCGTAGGATCCATCCAGCATCAAAATCATTAACTTTTAGTCTTCCCAGGATATCAATGTAACAACCCAAAAATTTTCAAAAACTACTTATGATTGGCATTATATGATGTACTACAAGTCATGGTGGAGATTTCGTAACCACGGGTTGAGTTTAAGTGGCCGAATGCAAATTGAGCTAGTTAGTGGCCTAGAGGGACAGTTTTGGCAGTGTACTTCACACAGTCATACCTTTTGATGTGGGATGAACCATATGAGCTTCTATATATAAAATTGAATCTCTTTGAGTTATCTTTGCAACACAACTGGTTTCACTCAATTTGGAGTTCGGATGAGGGAGATATGGCCCAAACAGTGAGACTGTCTGAAATTCGAAAGCCATTGGAGATAGGCTCAGAAAAGTGGCCAAGGACAGGTCCACGAGCTGTGAAACTTTGAAGACTCATCTAGGGTGTCTTCAAGGGTTCCATTGAGCTAAGGGTGGCCTAGAACCACCCCTAAGACAAGTATAAGTCAACGAGACCATGGACGGCCCGTTTGGCCTTAGACGGCTCGTCCACTGACCCGTTAAGTTGGACAGTGGCTTGGAAAAAACATGGAAATGTTTGGGAGGCTAATTGTGGACTGACGGTACCCCCACACGGTCCGTCACACCATGAACGGACCGTCAAGTTGGTCGTCAAGTGGACAGAGAGATTTTCGTGAGCTCGCGTTGAAAAGTTGGCTAAGTATGGTGAGATGGTGAGGTTGACGAGCCGTGCACCTCTAGACGGCACTGTAGCTTCCATTTAACATTGTTTAATTCCCAAAAGTTACATTTTATTAAGGGTATTTTTGGGATTTTGTCTTTCTTAATTCTCTTTTAAACCCCCTAAAGTCTCCAAATCCCTTTAGACATTACGTAAACCGTAAACTTTCACTCAAAATGCTCTCAAGAGTTCAATTGATTTCTCTCAAGTTCTTGAACACCATTGTTGAAGATTCGAAGGGAATTTTGAGAAAGTGATTAATTTTTTATTCTCTACGCAACCCTAGTGTTTGCTATAAGGTATGTGGGTTTTTAAACTCGTGGGTTCTTCCACCCATGAATCCCAAGAACCCTAACTCTTTAAATTATGAATTTTTACGTTTTACTTAGTTATATGTTCTCTTGATTTCGCAAAAACACTAGACGTTTGGTATTCGCTGTAGACTTTAGGTTACTACATTGTGAAATTATTCTTGAAACTCATGTTTTACTCCATTAAAGTTTAAAGAAATTGTATTGCATGTATTTGTCTTGAATTTTGATGCATGGGTAAGTCTTATTGGGTTTTAAATTGAAATTTGCATATGAATTTGATGAAGTAAAGTTTGAATTGAAGTTTGAAGTTTTGAATTTCGTTACCCATGCTTTGATGCATTCATTCATGTATTGCATTGGATAAGATTATGATGAAACTCTTGTTTTGGGAAACTCTTGATATGATTCTTGGATATGGCTAGACTTGTGATCACATAGTCCCTTGATATGTTATGGCTCTTGGAGCATCTTGGGTGCTTGCACCGTTTGTATTGTATTATTAGAATGAGCTGCATCCTATTGCATTGATCTTGAATGATTTTGGAAACTCTTGTTTTAGTTTGAAGTCATTGATTTGAAGAAATTTTGTCTAATGATGCATGATTTGAAAGTATGGTCAGTTTTCGGGTTTTAAAAGGCATTAATATGTATATATGTATTCCCGTGGGATCCGACATAGTACCGAGGGATTGGGTAGTAGTGAGCTATCCCCAAGGGCCCCATCCTTTCCGTTAAACCATGTGCCACCATGGGATTGCCCCAGATTGGAAGCTTTGTTACCCTTTGTTTAAGGGCATCTTGGGATCTACTTGGCAAGTAGTCCGTTCTGAGTGGTAGCTCGCTTGGTCCTACTTTGTGTCAGTTGAGGTCAATCCCCGAAATTATAATATTTATAGGTTGCATTTCATGCATCATGGCATAAGCATCTTGTTATATATATTCTTTTGGCTAAGTGCACTCCTTTCGAATCAAGTGTCCCCTTGTCATATTGTAGTCATGTTTCCATGTCATATGCATTGCATACCCGCATACTTAGTGTTTTACTGTGCTAACCCATACTTTTGTCTATATGTTCTACTCATGTAGGTATAGGTGACGAGTTCTATCTTCCTTCTGACGAGCTTTGATCTAGAAGTTATCTATTTGTGGTGAGCCCTTCTTTCAAGGACAATAGCCTTCTATCCTCTAGTTTTAATAGTTAAATTCTGTTTTAGTTGGACTTTTGAGGGTGAGCCCGGACTTTTCGTGGCCCCGGTCACTTTAGTAGAGGCATGTGTTGGACCTATGACACTAATGTTATGTTATATGTTGGCTTAAGTTTGACAGTTTATCATGATTAGTAACTGAATTGCTATTGGAACTTTTGAATCTATTAGTCTATGTGTTATGCTTTCGCATTCTTTGAGTAAAGGGGTTAGTTTTGGTACTATGATGGCTTGATCGAGAGCCTTCGGGTTCTCCTTCTCCATGTCACACCTAGACCCCCTAACCAGGTTTTGACAAAGATGGTATCAGAGCCTAGTTTGAAATGGTCCTTGGAGTCCCACATGCTACGTCCAGTAGACTCTTGTTCATGGGTGTGATGCGTGCCATACCTTTGAAAGAGGGGCTACGATGACGTTTTAGGAAATTGTCATTTCATTGTTCCTTTCTATTGTGCCCAGACTATGAATGTGTTCGTTCCTAAATGGGTGTTTTTGTTGTTCGTTCAGAACATGCCTCTAAGAAGAGCAAGAGTTCCCACCCATCGTCAGGATCCTGATAATGAGAAACAGGTGTCACACGCTGAATTCAGGAATGTAGTAACTATGTTGGCTCAAGTAGTGGCCAACCAAGCTGAATCGGCTGCTCCTGCTGTTGGAAGTACTCCGGCATCCCAGGTGAGAGACTTCACCCGGATGAACCCTCCAGAATTTCATGGGTCTAAAGCTGAGGAGGATGCACAACACTTCATTGATGAACTTTCGAAGGTGCTGGGTATCATAGGCATGATCTCAGAAGAGAAGGCGGAGCTGGTTGCATATCAACTGAAGGATGTGGCCCAAGTTTGGTACAATCAGTAGCTGGGAGAGAAGCCAAGGGGTACTGAGGTCTGGTGGGAGGAATTAAAAGACGCTTTCCTTGACAGGTTTTTCCCTCTTGAACTTAGAGAGGCCAAAATGACTGAATTCATTAACTTGAAACAAGAGAACATGATGGTGAGAGACTATGCGCTCAAGTTTACAAAGCTGTCAAAGTATGCTCCTATGTTGGTGGAGGACCCTCGTACTAGGATGCATAAGTTCATATCAGGTGTTTCAGACTTAGTGGTGAAATAGTGCAGAACAGCTATGCTCGTTCATGACATGGACATATCTAGACTCATGACTAATGCTGAACAGATTGAAGGAGAAAAGCTTAAAGAAAGAAGAATGGGAGAGGCGAAGAGAGCCCGACTTGAAGGTGGG
>JBCEWC010022165.1:0-10141 GCA_038996855.1 Solanum aculeatissimum | reverse complement strand
ATTAAATTAAGTTAGAAAAAATCATTAATACACTAATTAATGGTGGGGTAAAATGAGAAAAAAATAATTAATTCTATCCTAATTTAGTAAGTGCCCATATAATATGGGACCAGGACGGAGGTAGTAGTAGATTTCAAGCACTTCCCAATGACCATTGCATTGATTCTGACAAATTTGAGTTTTCCAGCAATGTTCTCTCTTTGTTTTAGATTTACTTTTGCCAAAAAAAGTTGTACTCAAATATTTGAGTTGGATTACAATGATACTCTCTCTCGTGGCTGAAATAGCATGTCTGTCTTTCTCTATCTATGGTTGTCGTTTTCTATTGATTTTTTAATCAGTTAGACATTAAGAATGTTTTTCTCCACGATAATCTCGAAAAAGAAGTCTATATGAAGCACTCTTTGCTTAATCAATGTGTGGTATTCCGAATCCTCATTACTAATGGAATCCAAGTGACCGCCTAATTTTGTTGCTCAAGAGAGTCTAATAGCCTTGTATGTCGATTATGAAGGTAACTCAATGATCTGAAACAATCTTCTCAAGCTTAGTTTAGGAAGTTCAGCACAATAATTCAAGAGTTTGGCATGACTCATAGTGGAGATGATCACTTTATGTTTTATCCACATTTTGCATCAAACACATTGACATTGACTGTTGTTACAAAATCTGTGAAGTCGAATGTTCAACTTGTAGATATCTTCACCAAGCTCCTCACCAATCCTTGTAATAATTACATATGTTACAAGCTTAGCACATATGATTTGTATGCACTAGCTTGAGGAGTATTAGAATAGAAATAGGAACAAGAATAGTTCTTCTTGGAAAAGGATTACAATGTACTATCCTAGGAAAAGGAGTCATGTAGTATTTATAAATAGGATCTCAATGGAATAATATAGACACACAATTCAACAATATTCTTCTCCAATATTTCTCACAAAATTGAACAAGAAACTCTAGTTCAAATCCTAGTGGAAAATATCCAAAAAAGGTTTCACCTAAGGTATGTGAGTTAATTTGTGGGTCTCCTTTCACCCACAAAGTCCTTCATTGAAATCTTTTACCTTTTCTTTTAAGTTCCTTGAATACTACCATGCATGCTAATGTTGATTTCATGATGTTTTATGATGTATTTTACCTTTAATGTTGTCATGCAATGTTTTTGTTAAGTAATTTCATGAGTTTTGATTGATGGTAATGAGCCCTAATGATTAAGGTTTTGATTAATGATTTGTGGGTTGTTTAAGCATGTTTTAAGTAAGCATATTACTCCCATGATCATGCATGACTCTTATGCTTTGAGTTTTCCAACTAATGGCATGGCCCACTAAGTTTAAAGTCAATCCTTGCTTGAAATATGATGAATAATAGGGGCATACAAGAAAGGTTTTAAGTTGATGTTTTTGTCAAAGATATAAGCATGTCAAAGATGCCCTAATTGATGTTTAAGAAGGTCCCAAAGATGAAAGGACAATTCTCACTTGGTGGTTTCTAAGTTTCGAGCTATTCTTGAGATTGCTACTTATGATTTTCGTGGGATGACTTAGCACAGAATGAGGCAATGAGGTGGGGTTCGGTAAGGAAACCCTAGAAGCAACCCTTTGCCCCATTAACCATGTGCCACCATAGGAGCCCTTGTAGGCTAGGCTAGTGGATCCACGTAAGCCAATTATGATATATGATGATGCATGCTATGTGACGGAGTTCCACCCGGCTAGTGGACTCCCCGTGCCAACGTAGGGGGTTATGTTAAATTCCGTGTAGTAGCTCACACAGTCTTATATGTCGGTTACGGTTCATTCCCACAAAGTGTGAGATTTGATGTCATTATCCCATCACATATGTGTCATTTATGCATTGCTTTTGATTCATATTGATTGTTATTCCTTGTGCATGCTTAAGCACTCATAAATGGTGATTTCACCGTTTCATGCATTAACGTTTTTAACTTGTGAATGATGGCACTACAGTTTCATCCTTGCATTGCATCTCACATACTTAGTATATTCCAAAAGTACTAACGCATATTCGCCTACATGATGTCACCATTTAGGGACCGGCGCTCCTCCACCGGCTCGTGGCTAATTCTTCTGATGATCCAAGACTAGTATTGTTATGGTAACCCTTAGTTCGGTTCTCTACTATATTTCCTTTCATGCTATGTATTTTTGAACATGATGTATATTTGACTATTAAACTAGAGACTTTTACTTTCTATGTTCAAATTTGGGATCTTGGTGAAATTGAATACCTGAAATTCAACGGATCCTTTCTTTTCTTCTTGAGAAATAACTGGAATGATAAAAAATTTTACCATAAATGAATTTCTCCTTTCTTTATTTTACAGATATGGATTTTTTCGAATTTTATTGATCAGTAATAATAATGCCACTAATTTGAGCGTGGTACATAGACTTAATTTCTTTATGAACCTCTAAATTTATCAATTCCAATAAATTAATCAAATTTAAAATTTGATTTAGATAGGAATCATAAAAGATCTTTTCTATTTGAGGGAAGCCGACCGTTCACCGTTCCCGTTTACTCATGTTCTAGATGGTATGTTTATGGACACTAACGTATGCTTTGAGATGTTCCTTTTATTTAAATGATGTCTCATAGACCCTATCCCCCTTTATTTTCGCAAAATGTATGAGTTCATTCCTATGAATGCTTAATGTGCTAAGATGACTTGGATGAGGTGCCTACGGGTGTCTCAGTCGCCATGTTACGACTAGGCCCTAGGCTTGGGTCGTGACAATATTCACCAAGCTCCTCATCGATCCATGTAATAATTAAATCTGTAACAAGCTTAAACAACAACAACAACATACCCAGTGGAATCCCATAGATGGGGTCTGAGGAAGGAAAAATGTATGCAGACCTTACTGCTATCTCATAGAGATAGAGAGGTTGTTTCTGGGAATTGTAACAAGCTTAGCACGTATGATTTGTATGCACCAGCTTGAGGAAGAGTGTTAGAATATAAATAGGAAGAAGAATTGTTCTTCTTGGAAAAAGATTAGAGTCTAATGTAGTATTTATAAATAGGATCTCAGTTGAATAATATAGACACACAATTCACCAATATTCTTCTTCAATATTTCGCACAAAAATGAACAAGAAACTCTAGTTCATATCCTAGTGGAAGAAATCCAGAAAAGGCTAGCATACTGCATAGATAAAAGGAAAAAAAGGAGGACATCTTGCATTAATGCTACTCCCCTCTCTTGTCTTCCTCTTCTTTTTTTTAGCTATAGAGAAAGGGACTTGGGAGTGTTTTTGGCGACAAGAATCGTAATTCTACTCTGCACGCTTAACTCCCCTAGTTTGGACCTAAAGACCATTAGTTTTCTCATACACTAGTAGCAGAAAAGTGAAAACGCCATATTCTCTCCCCTAGTTTCTCATTTCTTCTCTTTGTTGACTCTTTTCCCTCAATTGTTTTTCTTTATTATCTACAGCAGCAGAGTAGAAGTAGTACACCAAGTTCCATCACTCCACTCTGCTTATTTGCTTTACTAATTGCTCACCTCTTCCCAGCAACTATTCTTTCATCTCATGCAACTAATGGTTGGAGGTCACTGCAAATTCTTTCTTCTTTCTCTCCCACTTTTCCACTCCTTCCTTGCTAAATTCACCAGTGAACAAAAATGCTAGACCAAAGTAAACAGGCTGACGAAGAAGAGGGAACAGCAAGAAGAGCAGAGAAAATAGAAGTATGGAGCTGGTAACGGGATTATGTAGTATTAGAGATGAAGAAGACGTGACAAAGTATAAACATCAGA
The DNA here is from genome assembly GCA_038996855.1 of Solanum aculeatissimum. NCBI lineage: Eukaryota > Viridiplantae > Streptophyta > Magnoliopsida > Solanales > Solanaceae > Solanum > Solanum aculeatissimum. The sequence goes on along the minus strand of JBCEWC010022165.1, from coordinate 6,350 downwards.
ACCGCGAAGGAAAAAAGAGATGCAGCAAAGACAAGAAACATGCAGTATAGTAAACTTCTCCACCATGCATCTAAAAACCCATCGTTACATTCTTGTCCAAAAGGACAAGGGAGCTACAAGTGTTTTTTGAAGTAGCAGGAGCTTGTGATTGGAGGATAACAATACAAAGTGTGATGTGCTCTAATTGAGAAATAAGAAGATATGTGCAACATGTCTCAACAGCCTATGCAAGTTTTCACAAATTTTAGGCAAGAAGATCACCTCTGAGGGACCGAAAAGGCAGACTTTAAAGTTCCCATCAGCTAAAAGTCGCAGTCTGTTACAACCAGCACAGAAATGCTCAGTCATTGATGTAATAAATGAAACAGAGCCTTGATGCCCATCTATCCTAAAGTTCTTAGCAGTCTCTGTGGGATGATCTTGAATTCTCTGAAGCCCTGTAAATTTTTCAACCTGTTCAGTAACATTGAGTGACTTAGGTAATGTACAAACTTGACTTAAAATAGAAACATCTGACGGAAGTCTACCATACCACTTTGTCCAACATTTCTGCATAAGGCACTAGCTTCTTCACATTCCAGACATTCCCATCAAATGGCATAAACTCAATAAAGCGGACATTGATTGGCTTTTCACGTGTCAACTCGACAAAATCACAAATTTCATCATCATTGAATCCACGCATTACAACACAATTTACCTGATTTACAGCACATACCAAAACATAACATAAATAATGCAACACAAAGCAGATTATCAGGCAGAGTTGAAGAACTTCTTTTGACAGAAGCTTGTATTTCATATCAAGTCCTCATAAACATATTCCATTTCCATAAGTACAATCTGAAGAATCTCAAGCAAAAGCTGTAGAATTTTCATGCATAAACTCACGCTTAGAGCATCATCAGGAAGCAAAACAGGAGAGTGCTGCCTTAGTCCCCAACTTTTTCCTATTCAGAAAGTCCAACAAAACCTACATTAACCATGATTTCTTAACTCCTTTTGTACTGGTTCTTCGTACTAAGTTGGTAATTTTAGTTCTTTCCACAGTCTTTAAAACTCATCATTAGATGCAACAAATAAAATACCAAAGTCTGGTACTAAACCAAAAACTTAATCAAGCAAATCCTCAAGATTCAAATTAAGCTAGCTGACTAAGGAGGAAGTATCCTTCCAGGGAGAATAACGTTATATAATCATGCTAGAAAGAACTTACTTTGACAGGATTATAACCCAGCTTTACTGCAGCATCAATTGACTCCATTACTCTTGCATGACCTTTGCGCCTAGTCATAAACTCAAATTTTGCTGGAACCAATGTGTCTAAGCTTATGTTCACCAAATTTAGTCCAGAGTCTTTCAGCTTTGGAAGTTTTTTTCCCAGAGTAATCCCATTCGTTGTCATTGCCAGGGTTTTAAGCCCTTTCAAGTTTGATAGTCGTAAGCAAAGTTCTTCGATATCCTTCCTAACAGTTGGTTCCCCACCAGTCAAACGAATTTTGTTCACTCCAGAGCTAACAAACAAACTTGCCAAACGAACAATCTCATCCTGAGATAGAAGTTGAGGACTAGGAGTGAGTTCTACACCCTCAGCTGGCATACAGTAGTGGCACCGTAAATTACAACGTTCAGTCAATGATATTCTCAAATATGTGTGCAGCCTTCCAAATGAATCGATCAACATGTCAGAAATAGCTCTATCTTTGGATGGATCTTCGGATAGTGTCTCGCATGAAGTTGAATACATCTTTGACGAGGACCCATTGAGATGACTTGTAGTTATATATTGACCACTGCTGCTTGGAGATAGTAATGATGTTCTAGATGAAAAGCTAGCCTGTAGATTAACTATCAGTTAGCTGCAAGTAAACATTTGAGTAGTCGTGGAGAAATAGTTATAACTACACAAATAAATGGAGAAGAAAAGTGAAGGACCAAGAGAGAGGTCCAGGATGCTGGCAGCTAGAAGCAAAATACATCTAGTTGTCCTTTTATTGTCCTAAATGCCGGGAAAAAAGGAGGCATGTGAAACACCTCTGTAACCTGCCTGAGCAGCTCAACTTGTCCATTATTTAAGATCTCAATCATTGGTTTCTATACTAGCACTATGATAGATGCAACTTTCAGGAAGTCATCTGCTTCCAAGGAACAAAGAAGATATGTCTAGTTCACCCCTTTTTGTTTTATAGTTTCGCATTCATAATTGAATTGTCAATTATCCAAATCTTATCCATAAACAAAACTATAAATCCTTGAAATCTTATTTGAAACAATCATTATAATTCTTTATCTACATTTAAGTGATGAATAATTCAAACTCCATTTGTTTCTTCAAGACCCATAGGTATGATCCCCAGAAGCTCGGCAAAGCTCAAAGTTTTGGACTCCATCCATGTATGGAGTAGAGCTTAGAAGTAGTCTCAGAGGCCAGACCATCAACCTAGACTCGCTGGGACATTTTTATATTGGGGTTATTTTGTCTCTACTTAAGTAGAGTATAAATAGAGTTGGACTCGTTTATGAAACTCTTTTGGTATCTTGAGATTAGAGAACTATTCTGAGAGAGAATTGAGTCTGTTGGTTCACCGTTCACGTTCAACTTCAGCTTACATGTTTCCAAGGAATGAGATTTCTTGAAGGTAATCTCCTTCTTTACTATTTATATCTTGGGTTCTACTTTGTCATTCTTTGGAGGGGATAGAGTTCGTAAGTTGATTGTTTCCTGAGACGCACATCTAAACTTCTAGATTCTTCTAGCTAAACTATTTCAGAATTCAGACTATTTATCGGTTACTCAAAATCGAAATCTATCTTAGTTTTTGCTTTCAATTGTTATTACTTTACATTCCATTGCAGTCTTGTCCAACTATGCTCGAAAAGCTGACCAGCCTAGGTAGGTTGAGATTTAGCTTGTAAATAACCTTAGCATAAGACTTTCTTAGCATGCAACGAGTCAATTGTGAAACGTGGACTTCTAAAACTTCCAAAGGATGTCACATCCATGTTTATCCGACGAATCATTGAAAAAATCATAACACATGCCAATAACCAAAGTTCTTTACATGTTTTATCACAATATTCTTGTTTTCATTAGCCAAGATTTTATTATTTTTTTTCAATGATTCATCATATTAACATGTATGCAGTAATTTATTTAGGTTTTTTCAAATTTAGAATTAGACCTTTGCATATCTTAAAACTAAAAAATCAATATTGAAACATCCCCCATGCATTAGGCTTTTTGAGAAATATTGTATATAAACATGATCCATGTGTCTCATTTAACCATGCATTAGGCTTTTTGAGAAATATTGTATATAAACATGATCCATGTGTCTCATTTAATGTGTCAGTGCGTATAAGAACCAGTGGAAGGAAAACAATAATGGTTATATTTGAGAATGGTTGGTAAAACCCAAATGCATCTAAAAATAGCAGGCAGAAACAAAAGGTCTGTAAGTAAAACCAGGCAGATAGATTTGCCACTCAAGAAGGACTCTGGTCTTTATCAACTACCTAATATGAAACCTACTGCTAAGTAATTGATAGTTTAAAGTTCAGAGCAGCATAGCTATATAATTCGAGCGCCCCAACTTTGTAGTTCAGAGGGGAAATCGACTTCGGCAAGTCCAAATTTTTTCATATCAAACTCACATAACTTCAATATGAAACAGAAATCAAAAAGTGTAGTTCACCGGAATCAGATAAATTTATGATGACAAAGGCTGTGTGCGTATGTTCAATATAACAAAACTAATTCAAATCACAAACCCATCAAAATTATATATTTTTTCTCCGAAACCCCTTTAAAAAAGTAAATTAAAGGAAGCAAAACAGCGGTGAGGTAAAGAGGGAAGAACATACAGAGGTTAAAGAGTTGTGACGGAGATGCCAGTGGAAGAATCTAAAGATAGAAGGCCGCATTTGCAAGAGAAGAAGAAGCCCAAAATTCCTGCTCTTGATGGGAGAACCAGTTAGAAATCTTATCGTACGGTTGAATTTTGTTTGTTTGGACTATATAGAAAGGAAGACAAAAGAATAAAGATTAGTAAGTAGGGAATTTGTTGGGCCAAAGCCAGCGAGACGGCTGTACTACTCTATATTGTATGTCAATTTTGCGTCGCCGCCATGGATACAGCAGAGAGGATCTTTCACTTACACGTCTCTTGAGATACGCCGAAGGTCAAACGTTCATCCTTGTCATTTTTCCTTTTTCTTTTCCTCCAATTTCTCAGGCTTGTTGCATGTGCTAATGGGAGAGGCGTCGAAGTATTGAGGAGAGTGATATAATCTTAGATTTAAAAAAAAAAAATAGGTGCAGAGGACACGTATTAAAATTGTAAGATAGTAGGTAATATAGGATTGTCTCCCTTACAATACTGGGTGATTAGGCCGGCGTCATTTTCTTTTAATCCATTTAAAAATAGAATTATTTTTTTATCCTAATTAAAAATAATTAAATTTTAATTTTATTTTATTTTTAATAAAATAATTTTTAATCACACAAATATCTAATAATTATTTTAGACTATAAACTTTAAGAGTTTTTTTTTCTCAAATATCATGTCAAGTTAAAAAGTGTCACATAAAATGAAACAGATGAAATATTATTTTATATAAATAAAAATAAATATAGTTATTTTATATAAATAAAAACAGAGAATTAGTAAACAAAATAAATATAGTTATTTTATATAAATAAAAAGAGTATATGATAATTATAGTAAACCAAATGATAAGCTAATAGAAATAAATACTAACAATCTAATAATTTGAAATAGTAAATAATATAATGCAGAAAAATATGAAACATAAAAGTTATTTGATAAATAATTACATGATCTATTGTCTTTGTTCATATAGAATTTGTTATGGGGTCGGGGAGAGGGGGAGGGAGGAAAGGAGAGTGGATTTAATTGAGGAACAATAAAATAGATTTTTTGTAAGCATTATAATTCAATATACTCCGACAAGATATTGCAATCTAAAATGAGTAAAAACATAATTTTAATATTATCTCTGTATTACAGAGATATGTATACTAGTTTATATATAAAATTAATATTTTTATCATTTTACTATACATGGCACCATTTGATTTGGTACAATATTTAATAAAAGATTGAATTTTTTTTAACTTGTGATCTAATCATAAGAATTAAATATTTGTGTGACCTTTTTTATTTTTTGTGTGATTGTAAATCGTTTTATTAAGAATAAAAGGAAAATTTTAAAATTAAACTATTTCTAATTATAATAAGATGCCACATAAAATTGGATGTAAATATTTATATAAAATAATATATAATTCTTTCATAACTAATTCCTACATTAATAATACATGTATAACTCTAAACTACTACCACATGACCCCTCCGTAGATTACACTCCCTACCTTCATTCCTTTCTTTATACGGCTAATGGCAAATGCAACTCCCGGGACTAAGGCACTTTGTAGCACATTTAAAATGTGTTATATCAATTTTGAGAAAAGTATTGAAAATACATAAATAGTAATCGTCTCAAACTCTTGTATAACCATAGAGATCATAATAAAAAGTTAAGAAAAGTGTTGAAAATATTCTAAGTTTGGCGAAAATTTTAAAGATGTATTTATCTCATGTTGCAAAATTAAAGGTGTATTATTTAAGTTTCCTTAATCAAGTAGAGAGGTGTTTTTAAGACTGGCAATAATTTAGGAATGAAATTAAAAAAATCGCGCCAAATTTAGGAGGTTGAATACTTTTGTTCAAAAATTTATTTAAATATTATCTTTATAATTAGTAAGTAAATATATTCTATTATTAGTTGTCTTGTATATATCTTCCCTGCTTCTGAACCCTATTTCACCCTCTTCAATTGGATAACACAAATTAGCCCAGAAGCTCCAGTGATACTTTCTTTACTATCCTCAGTAGAAATATGTCAAATATTGGTAAAGACAAGTGATGTGAAAATAAAACAAGAAGAAATTAGGCTTTGTTTATTTTTATTAAGTTTAAGATGTTTGAATTTGAATGCAATTGAATATTGAAAGATGTATTGAGATTTAAATATTTAATTTTAAATACACATATTTATATTGTATTAAATTTGAATTGAAAAATAATTAAGGAATGTGTAAAATATATCTTTATTAAAAAAAAACACAATTTAATAAAATATAAAATCAATCTAACACTGTATAAAAAAAATGGTAGTAATAATTGGCGATGTTATTGTGGTTGTCAATTGAAAACAATATTGACTAATGATGATGTTGTATATGAGTTGTGTTGACACCCAATTTTTACCCTCCACAGTATGAATTAAGCATCGAACTCTTAAATTTTAAACAATTTTTTGAAATG